>PITA01012188.1:52788-63299 GCA_004023965.1 Spilogale gracilis
TTAAAAAAAAAAGAAAGACTTTATTTATTCATTTGCCAGAGAGAAAGAAACAGAGCACAAACAGGGGGAGCAGCAGGCAGAGGGAAAGGGAGAGGCAGACTCCCCACGGAGCAGTGAGCCCAATGGGGGTCTCAATCTTAGAACTCTGGGATTGAGACCTGATCTGAAGGCAGAGGCTCAACTGACTAATCCACCCAGGTGCCCCAGAAAATTTACATTCTAAGTAAAGCTGAATTACTGGTACTTAAAAGGTGAATTAGAGTTTGACAAAAATAACTTGTTTTTAGTACAGTTACATAGTTATTCCTATATGACAAGAAGTATGCATCTATTATGAGTATAATGATGAGAAATATTAGAAAAGATAGTTATTTAACAGAAGAGAAAATATGGAAGATGTATGAATATACATATGAATGAATGAATATACATATGTATGAATATATGTATGACATATAAACATGAAAGTCTTACACTTCTGGGAGATTTTTGGTATGTTTCATGGATAAGAGGGCATTTGAATTGGGGTTTAAAGAATAGACAGTGTTTTTTTTTTTTAAGATTTTATTTATTTATTTGACAGAAAGAAACACAGCCAGAGAGGGAACACAAGTAGGGGGAGTGAGAGAGGGAGAAGCAGGCTTCCTGCCAAGCAGGGAGCCCGACATGGGGCTCGATCCTGGGTCTCCGAGATCATGACCTGGGCTGAAGGCAGTCTCTTAACCAACTGAGCCGCCCAGGCGCCCCAAGAATAGACAGTATTCTTATAAACCCAAGTGAAAGGGAGAGATCTTCCAAAAAGAGATGGGTCAAGGAAAGCAATAAACTTGGGGAAGGAAAAAAGGTCAAATTTGGGGAAAGTTAAATGGTCCAGTTTTATTTGAGTAGAGTCCCAGGGTATCCGATGTGGAGTCAGGATGCATTGATTAAAGGTAGCTCCTGAAACAGATTTGCACTTCCCTCCACATAGAAGGACAATTCTTTGAACAGGGATATGACACAGAAAGATTATTTTGACAGCATTGAGCGGGATAGGTTACAGGTTAAGAGAAACTAGAGATTGAGAAATAATTCTAAAATAAGATACATAATGGATTAAGTGAGTGATGAAAACAGGATGGAGAAGCACTGTAGTTGGAAAGAAGAGTTTTGGTAACATCCCTCTGCCCCCAGTACAATATTGCATAATGGTTCAAACCGTCTCGGAGCCAGAAAGGTCAGCATTCAGGGTCTTGCTTTTCTTTTATTCCCCAAGTGACCTTTAAATTTCATTTTCTCCTCTGAGATGAAGAACTAGTAACAGGAGCTACCTCATAGACTTGGGAGAATAAAATGACTTGTGTGTGGAAAGTGTCTAGGACAATGTCTTTTAGAGGAGGGTGGTGAAGAGAGTCGTCGTTTCTAGTAGCTGATTAAATGAATGGGAGAGGCAAAAGAATAAATGGAATATGACTGAGTTTTCCATTCTGATTTAGCCATTAACAGAAACACAAAAACCTGGAAGGAAAGAGGGTGATAAGGCTTTGAGCTAAATATGGAACTAAAAATCTGCACCTGTTCCTCAAATACCTTGCATTGTTAGTTCTTACTACATATTGACGGTCTTTTTTCAGACTTTGCTAACTTTCAATTAACTGAGTTATTCCATTCTAAAATATAACTGCTCTTATTAAAAGCTTCTGATATTGAGTCCCACTTTTACTACCATAAAGAGCAGTTGGCTTGCTTCTGTCCCCACAGGTTTACTTGTCATTCATCGCCTTCTGCTCTATTGATTAAATGACTTTTTGTGAATTTGTATTCAATCTAACACCTCCCTTTCTAAAAGATAGGACCCAGAAAAAAGATGCAGTTTCTAGAGCCAAATAGATTGTGGCACAGCTGATCTTTGTTAAAAATCTATACTGATTGCAATAACTGGATCAATCATGTAGCCATCTGCATCGATTGGTAAGAATGCTGACAATTTGAATAATCTGTCATTTTGCATTGAAAACCATTGCCAAAACTTCTATGACTAAGATCAACTTTCTTTTAAATATAGGGCAATAGGAAAAACAAAAATCAAATCAGGGAACAAAAAAGATATTGGCGAGTAAATAATACCACTTCTTTACCAATGTCACCATGACCACTAAACACACTTTTATTGCTAAACCTCTGATAGTGCCCAAGGAGTTTGAATATGTTTAAAATGATAGCTTTGAAAATATGTGGCTAGATAATAACAATGGAAAGTATTTAGAAACATAGAGCTATACAGAAAACATAGTGAAATATATATGGATAAGACTTGTCAATGACAAAACCCCCAATATAACATTGTTGAGGAAAATATTGCAGTTGTGCTTGTGTCTTTTCAGCTTACTAATGTGATGCTCATGTTCTACCTAAAATTATGTGTATGTGTATGCCTTAATTCTAGTGTGCAGAAAATATTTTTTCTAATATTCTAAAACTCGAAACTAATTTTTTAGAAAACTGGAGCCCATATCTTGGTTTCCTCTACTGTTTATTTGTGAGAAATAATAACACATCTGTGGAAGAGTTGTTGAGTTTATTTAGTTTGACACAAAAAACCATTTTGTGAGAAGTGGGAGTAGAGTGGAATTTTTTTTTTTTAAAGATTTTATTTATTTGACAGAGAGAAACACAGCCAGAGAGGGAACACAAGCAGGGGGAGTGAGAGAGGGAGAAGCAGGCTTCCCGCTGAGCAGGGAGTCCGATGTGGGGCTCGATCCCAGGTCTCCGGGATCATGACCTGAGCTGAAGGCAGTTGCTTAACCAACTGAGCCACCCAGGTGCCCCTAGAGTGGAATTATTAATGTTTATTCAGGTTGAGTGAACTTCTTGTTCAGCACCTAGAGAAAAATATCTACCTCCGAGAACAACAATGTGAAAACATACAAGATCATGCCTTAGTGTTGCCGCCAAGGTCTTTAAAATAACCAGATATTTCAATCAACACTGAAAAATCATTTCCTTTGATTTTAAGCCATTTCTATCTCTATTTGAATAATCTAAATGCTAAATCACACTTTCATAAATGTTTTCATTGATTTATCATCAATTTTTTTGCATGTAGACAGAATAAATTTACTAGATAATTAAATATTCTGGATATTCCAGGTGTTTGTGACAAAAGTTGTCCGTTTGAAAACTGTCCAAATGTACTTAGTCATCAATATTTTAATTTTAAGCAAACAAAAACTATAAATAGTATTACTATATAAATGCTATAATAAATGCTATAATCATAACAGAACTAGAACACACATTACTGATAACTGATAGATTTTATTAAATACTAATTTGAAAAAAGAGCACCTGGGTGTCTCAGTCAGTTAAGCGTCACACTCTGGGTTTTGGCTCATGGGTCCTGAGTTCTACTGAGTTGGGCTTTGTGTTCAGTGAGGAGTCAGCCTGAAAGACTCTCACTCTCCGCGCCTCCCCCACACTCACTTGCACACTCTCTCTCTCTCAAATAAATAAATCCTTTAGAAAAATACTAATTTGAGGGTTCCTGTGTGACTCAGTGGGTAAGGCCTCTGCTCGGCAAGGAGCCTGCTTCCTCCTCGCTCTCTGCCTGCCTCTCTGCCTACTTGTGATCTCTCTCTGTGTCAAATAAAAAAGAAAAAATCTTAAAAAAAAAAAAAAAGAAAAATACTAATTTGAAAAATTAAAATACTCAAACTATAAATATCAAGGAAAATGCATAAAAGAGAATTTTGGTATACTATATTAACTAAGTATTAAGTATTGATTTCTACTTAAATCTGTGTATGGGCTCCTGGGTGGTTCAGTGGGTTAAAGCCTCTGCCTTTGGCTCAGGTCATGATCTCAGCCCGCCTCGGGCTCTCTGCTCAGCAGGGAGCCTGCTTTCTCCTCTTTCTCTGCCTGCCTCTCTGCCTACTTGTTATCTCTCTCTCTGTCAGATAAATAAATAAAATCTTTAAAAAAAAATCTGTGTATATTTTTCTTCTCTATTTTCTCATGGAACTAAATTCAATTTCAAAATTAAAAAACATATCTTAAAGAAATTTTCTATTAAAATTAATCTTGATTATTCTGTAGAGAAGTCTGTATTAATTTAATCCCTTAAAAATCATTGCCTTTTAGATGAAGTATAGTACTTATAACATTTACTTTTAAGTAACATAATTTTAAACCTTAAATTTTAAGCTTTAAGGAAAAACATTTTCAAACATTTATATTTTCAGTGACAGATAATATATGATTATCATTAAAGGTGAATTTATTTCCTTTATTTAAAAATCAACATGAAATATAAAATTGAGGGTTTTTTTTTTAAGATTTTATGTTTTTATTTTACAGAGAGAAACGCAACAAGAGAGGGAACACAAGCAGGGGGAGTGAAAGAGGGAGAAGCCAGCTTCCTGCTGAGCAGGGACACTGGTATACTGGATGCAGGGCTCCATCCCAGGACTCTGGGAACATGACCTGAGCCACAGGCAGATGCCTATTGACTGAGCCACCCAGGTGCCCAGAATTGAGTTTTAGAAGTTAACTTAGTCATTGTTGATAAGACTGGCAAAGTATGAAAATCACAATTTATATATTCATATATTCTTTCATGTGATCTGTTATAAACAAAGAATATTAAGTACTCTTATTTACCTTCTCTAAAGAACATATGTTATTCTGAAGTCTAATGAAGAGATAAAACATCTTTTTCATTAAATATTTATTAAAATAATATTTTCTCTGCTCCCTAATGAAGGCACACAGTTTTAATACAAAAAGATAATAGGATAAATTCCAGAACCCTCAGAGACTGAAATGATTCACATGATAGAATCCTTATGGTTATCAGATCAGTAATATTCACTCCTATTCTTTATCAGATAAATACAAATAAAATGTGTACACCATATGATTTCACTCATATGTGGAATTTAAGAAAAGAAAAAAAGAGAGAAATCTAAAAAAAGACTATTATTATAGAGAACAAATTGATCTTACCAAAGGAGAGGTGGTTGGGGGATAGGGGAAAGAGGTGATGGAGATTAAGGAATGCACTTGTCATGATGAGCACCAGTAGGTGTGGAAGTGTTGAATCACTGTATTGTACACCCAAAACTAATATAACACTGTACATTAACTATACTGGAATTAAAATTTTAGAAAAATGCTGATGTGGGTAAATAAAGGCCCAAGTTCCTGGCTTGGAACACATTAAAAAAAAAAGGCACAAATCTTTAATTCCTTATTAAATTCAAAATCTTAATTTTAGTGATTTGCTGAAAGTCATGATTTGCATGAGAGGCTCCAGTCCCTTCTTTTAAATATATTTTAAGAAAAGTCCAGTAATATCACACCATCAGAAACACTTTACAGCTGTAAAATTCTCTCCCCCTTCCCCTCTCTTCTCTCTCTCTCTTTCTGTCTCTCTAACACACACACACACACACACACACGCACACACACACATTTGTGCATGTGCATAGACACACACACACATACTCATATGAACATACACAGTTTTAGCTATGTACAATAAATAAGTATATTTATCAAAATTAAAGCAAGGCATTTTTATCCAGTTGCGCTACATAATTTCAAAGACTATTATCAATAATTATATGCAGATTATATTATTGTATTAAACATAAGTAACTAGTTCTAGGTCTATAGATATACATACAGAAAAAAGGTGAGTGATAAATTATAGATGATAGAAAAATGATCACTGGATTGCTTGAAAGATGATAACGAGCTAGGTAACTAGCTAAATGACAGACAGGAAGACAGATTTTGTACATATATCTTATTGTACATGTATTTTCTTTAAAAACTGTTCACTTTAATTGATGAGTTTAGTTTTTTTCATAATTGCTTCCACTTCAAATATTTCTCAGGTCAGTTTCTGCTTTGGTGAAAAAAACACATTTCCTTTCTTTTTTCTTTTCTAAATAAACTGACAGAGCAACACATGACTATAAAAAAATGTACACAAGGAATTCGTTTAGTTTTTCTTCATAGCAGGAAATGGGTGCCCTCTGCTGTCGATTTATAGATTATTTTAGACTGTATTTTTCCTGCTATATCTGAAAATAGTGAAAACTAAAAATTCATCCTTGCACCATGGAATGGCATGATATATAACATGTATATGTAATCTATACAGTGTAGTATTTAATTATGTAATTTATTGTGTAACTTACCAAGTCTATAAATATTTAATTTCTGAAATCAAGATTTGGTGTTAAAAAATGTGAGGGAGACAGGCTGAAGAGGTAGATGGAGAGACAGTTGATTGTGTGTTGATGTGTATACGATAGTAGGCAAAGAATACACAAGCACAACTTTTTAAATGGAAAAGCAAAGAATTGTTTTAAATGCATACTGAATTAATTATCAAAAGAATTCTTATTTTCCACTATGATCAGCACCTTAAATATTACATAGAACACAGAGTATTTTTCATTGAGTAATTTATTACATAAAACAAAAGGATATTATCTGACTGATTTTTTTATTTTTCCTAATTCTTTTCCCAACCATACAAAAGTGTTTTTAATAAAGCACTATTAATGTTATATAAATAGTCATAAACATAATGAAAACTTTTTCTCATCATCAAATTTTCAGATTTCACAATTTATGCTCAGATTTTTCTATTATCTTCAAATTATATTATAGATAAGGAAATATAAGTCAGTAAGTGCTCACATCATTGAAAAATATCAGAGAAATATTTAGATACACACAAAACAATTTTCTCCTTGTAATTACACTTTTTTCAGATACTTATGTATTCATTTAAAAACTATTTATTATATATCTATAGCTTAATTACTCTGCTAAACCTAAGCATAAAACCAGGAGTTAAGTAATGATCCTAGCTTCAGTGAGCAGTTATTATAATCACATAGTTTATCTATACTACTTAAAATATCACCAGCCATTTATATAAAAAACTTAGAATTTTTTTTCTAAAGGTTTATTTCAAAAGTTTTATTTTTTTCTCCCCCAAATTACCTGGACTCCATCTAAAGACATATGGATACATAGAGACAGAGAAATTACATATGAATATAACCCACTACCAAGAATCCAGAAATTCAGAACAACAAAAGATAACATATTTATTATTACAATATTAGTCCCAAATTTAAATAATATGAATCTCTTTCAATGTTGTATTTATGTACAAGTTAGGAAGAAATATTCTTCTCCCCTTACTGATCTAAAATGATTTGCTGTACATTCTAATAATTACACCTAACATGTATCTTTATAAACTTACTCATTTTTGAGATTTTTTTTTAAGATTTTATTTATTTGACAGAGAGAAACACAGCCAGAGAGGGAACACAAGCAGGGGGAGTGAGAGAGGGAGAAGCAGGCTTCCCGCCAAGCAGGGAGCCCGATGTGGGACTGGATCCCAGGTCTCCGGGATTATGACCTGAGCCAAAGGTAGTCGCTTAATCAACTGAGCCACCCAGGCGCCCTCATTTTTGAGATATTTTCTATGACATACTTCTCTAAACTAGGAAGAAACTGTTTCCAGCATGATCTTACTCATCTGTCCTTTTTTGTATGTCCTAAGAAAGATGCCTTCAAGTGATTGCCCATTTATTTTGATGTACTTTGTCTTGAGATACATTAGCTCCAAACCCTGGTTTGATGCAGTGAACAATAATTCATATAAGAATTATGGACTGTGAGTTAAAGTAGTTCAAATAAGAATCATTTTAAAAGGATATTTAAGTAGCATTGGAAAAAAATTAGTTTTTTCTTTTCTTTCCTTAAAGATTTTCTCTTTCTTTCTTTCTTTCTTTTTTTCTTTCTTTCTTTCTTTCTTTCTTTCTTTCTTTCTTTCTTTCTTTCTTTCTTTCTTTCCTTCCTTCCTTCCTTCCTTCCTTCCTTCCTCCCTCCCTCCCTCCCTTTCTTTCTTTCCTTCTTTCTTTCTTTCTTTCCAGAGAGAAACACTGCTAGAGAGGGAACACAAGCAGGGAGAGCGAGAGGAGAAGCAGTCTTCCCATTGAGGAGGGAACCCAATTCGGGGCCAGGACTCTGGGATCATGACCTCAGCTGAAGGCAGACACTTAACGAAAAAGCTATCCAGATGACCCTAACAGGGTAATCTGTATTTAACTTAATATTATTGAATGTGGTCACAGTAATATAGTTTAGGGTGCAAAATAATAATTTAGCTTCTTTTCTCTTTTTTCCTTTGGAATTTGTCATCATTTTTTATTGGTAATTATGTAAACATTATTCCTTGAACATTAATCAAAAAGAACAGGAAAAATATTTTTTGCATTTCTTACAAATAATTTTATTATTACAAAAATAAATATCCCTTAAGGAAATAGTGTCTTAATTCCTGTAGTAATTACTTTCTGTGATGGTAGGAGCTAGAAGTAGAGTACTATTCCAACTGCAATTATCTTACATATTTTCTTTAAAAGTCAATATATAATGGTTTAAGCAATATTAGGCTTCATATAAGAAAGAGTAAGATATTTTGCTTAATATATCCATTTCACAATCTTTTGTGTCACCATTTACAAATATAATGAGGATTTAAGCAACTTCTTTAGTTTTCACTTATTTTTTTTTTTTTGACCTACCTTCTGATTCTAGCAGTGTTGGGGGGCTGGTGGTCAAGATGAGTACCCAAGAATCCCAAGCAGTCAAAACACAGCACAGTGTCATCTAAGGAGAGAGTAAGGCAGTGTCCTCTGGAGGCAGAGGTGGTTATTTAAACTCAAAACGAAAACAAAGGACCTTTTGAGTAACTGTGAAAGCCAGCTGACTCAGGGCAGCCCAGCAGCGCCCTGGCCTGATCTCCTTACTCCCTCTGCTCTCTTCTACATTCTCAATGTCCTGAAGTTCAGTAGGGGTCCTTAGAGAGCCAACTGTAGATCCCGATTGTGGGAGGGTAAATTTGACATCGTTGGCACAATAATGATATTGGTAACAGCGTGGGTCAGGAGTCAGACTCTTCAGAATCCTAGCTCTAATGTTAACTAATTGTGACTGTGAACATTAAAAGAGCAACAACAACAAACTTGTCTGAACCTCAGTTTCCATTTTTGTAAACATAAGAATTGATATGTCATTCAGTGATATATTTTATGTAGACCTTCGGACAGAGAATAAGCACTCAGTATATGTTAGCCATTATTAATTGGTGTTTCTCTTACCAGACCTTAATTTACTGAAAAGGAAAAGAATTATTAAATCAACTGAGGATATTTAAATTGCAAATATGTGGTAGAACATAAGGACTTTCTGAAATATTAGATGTAAGAAATTAGAAAGTAGAGGGACAATAATGTTTTCCAAATTTGTTGACTGGTTTGCTGTTAATAACATTAAAAGAAAAGTCGAGGGGCTCCTGGGTGGCTCAGTTGGTTAAGCGACTCCCTTCGGCTCAGATCATGATCCGGGAGACCCAGGATCGAGTCCCACATCTGGCTCCCTGCTCTGCTGGAAGCCTGCTTCTCCCTCTCTCACTCCCCTTTCTAGTGTTCCCCCTCTGGCTGTGTTTCTCTCTGTCAAAAAAAAAAAAACTTAAAAAAAAAAAAAAAAAAAAAGAAAAGTCGAAATTGGCCTTTGTGTTGGGATAGAAATAAACATGTTTGGTATGAACTATTTGGGGCTTGTCAGCGTCACGAGGCATTAGATAGTCATCTGCGGTAAATACTGGGAATGCTTGACTAGAATTTGTGCAAGTGTTATGTTAAGTTGATAGTAAGAGGATTCTCCATGGTTAATGAGTTGCTTTCTTTTGCTACACTGACAATATATTTCCACTTGAATTTCTTCCATATATTTTCAACTATTTTTTTTTATTAATTGTTAGTTGTCATGCTTAAGAAAAAAAAAATCCTACTTAAGTCCCTTGAACTTGATCAGAGCTTATTTTATAGGTAACTCCAGTATCCTCCAGGTTCTAACAGTTATAACTCTTCTTTCTGATACCAGGTAACTGTAGGAACATAAGCTCTCCAGGCCTAAAATTCAAAATGTCTTCCAAGTTTCTGTTTGGGAGTCCCTAGGGGTGTTTCATCTATCACTGGGAAGAAGTACACACAAGAACTTCCACCCTGGGTCACTGCTCAAATCTCCCACCAGTGTTTCTTCTGACCAGGCCAACTGAAAAACTATTACTTTGTAAGGAAACATAACCTCTAAATCCTCAGAATACTTACAAAAACTGTTCTAAGACTGGGATGTTGAAGAATGGAAAATCACCTCCTTTCCGGTCTGTGTTAAAATTTCTCCCTTAGGCTCCAGAGCTTTACTGTTGGAGCCCAGAATATCATAATCTTTCATGAATACATAACCTTTTTTAGGTCCTAACAAAAATGTTCAACACATTAGATTTCTACTGATTTATTTTATAATGAAAACTATAATGTTTCTGGGTCTCTGATAAACTCTGGTTAAACAATGGTAAACAAAACACAGTAACAGACTGTTGTTACAAAACTAGCCTTCTAGAAATGAAAAGCAACGTTAAATAATACTCTTTT
>PITA01012189.1:0-63330 GCA_004023965.1 Spilogale gracilis
GAAAATTGGTTAAATAAAATAATGGAAAACTGGGGCTCCCACAAACTGAAACACTTAAGCTATATTCAGTTTACACAGGAAAATTATTTTACTGGAGTAAGTCAAAAACAGATTGTAGTATGACATGTAGTGTGTAAAATATAACCCAAGCAAATCAAGACAATGTTTACCAAAATATTAAATGTTTTTTGCCAAATGATGAATTTTGGGGTGATCCTTGTTTATTCTTTTTGTTAGTGTCCAAATCTACAAGAATTATAAACTTCATTTTTCAAATACTATAAGTTATTTTCACTTGGAAAATAAACTGAATTCCCATAGAATGTTTTAAATTTTTCAGCCATTAAAAATGAAGTTTCACGTGACTTCTCATTCATCTATCTACTACCTGAAGCTAATTTCCCCCATGTGGTGCACTTGGTTATTGGGGATGGAAGGTGCCTGGACACAGGGGGTCCTGACCACTTTGAGCCGCCTGCAAATTAGAACAGCCCCATGTGCATGTGTGTTGGCAGAGGGGCGGGCGGATTTACTCCCCTGAGGAGCCGAAGTTCCTTGCAGACTGCGGAGCTGCGTTGGTTTTTTACGCAATAAATCCTGGCACTGACTTCCGGATGCTCACGGCTACAGCGGGGCCACTTGGGGTCAGGTGCTTCTTGCTTTGGTTCTTTTTCCCATTAAGGGAGCAGAAGCTACTCATGCTTCAGAGGACAATTTACAAACCTGTGCCTACCCAGCTTTGATGTATACATGCCACTGATTATACTTTTATTTCCAGATTCCAATAGATGACACAGGAATCAAGTGCTGTTAGCTGTTTTTAATCAACCAATGAACAGCATTAGGATTCTTAACAGTCCACACGGGGCGTGCTTTCACATTTGTCCCATCTGGATTATTTTTCTAAGTGCTTACCATGGAGCTTTATTTTCAGCCTCTTTTTTCTTCCATCTGGGTTATCCTTTTTATAGGTAAACCTCTTACCTTAAAAAACCTGAGGTTTATATCACACCTGTTGGCTTCTCGGGGACCTCTGTTGTCATGTTGTCCAGAGCCCGTGACTCCCCCACCCGTCCCTGGCTGCCCACGTGCCTTCCTGGGCTGCTACCAACACCCCCATCTCCTCCTCCTCAGGCAGCCCCTTCGCGCCTCCCCACATGCCTGCACACGGGGCTGCTTGGTTTCAGACAGTCACATTATCATCATTTAGACCAAAGGAACGGAACTGTTTTTGGCTTAGGAGAGAACACAAATAGGGCTAGAAAGAGTTCAGTTCCACATAAGGAAAAACTGTTGGGAAGCTTAGAAACTTTTATACAGAGTTTCAGTAACCAACCACTCACCAGGTTCTGTAAAGAACACATAGATATGAGCCTTGAAATCTCTTCCTGCCATGAGTTTCCACAACACTGGATGTAAGGTGACAAAAGTACGACGCCTCGCATTTTCCAAAAGGGAAGTGAAGGACACTGAGGCTGCATTTGTTTGTAGCTGGGAATTAGTCCAGTAAGACATGAGGCTGACTAGGGAACAAAAGGCAAGCATCTCATTTGCCTGCCAGCACTGGCTCATCTCCTATCAGAATCTAGAAACTACCATGTGCTGGCTGGGAGCTGGCCAGAGTCGCTTTGCTAGTAGTTGCCTTTAAAAGCAATAGTTGTCATCATTTCAACACCTAAATGCCCAAATCTCAAGGACCCATGCTTAAGACCAAGATAAGGATCATAAGGCCACTACGTCACTCAGCAAGCTTGCTGTGCTTGCCCCGTGTCTGGTCCGTCAGGGAAGCAAAGAAAGGAGGGGCTGGCAGGGCGCTGCCGGGGTGGTACAGGGGGCATCGCTTATATTCACAAGGCCACGTGGTCCAGGCGTAGCGAACAGCAGCCACGGCGCCATGGCAAGACCGGGTATTCAGGGCCAGGGTCTGGGCTGAGAAAGCATCCATGGGAGCTGGGAGCCACTTGCACTGACCGTCATGGCAACATGAGATCTAATGAGAGAATGATAATATCGGAATGCTTAGGTCAGTTAGGCCATTCCAAGAGACTGGGAACTGCTCATTACAGGGACGAGGACAGAGAGAAGGAGCCACACTTAGCCAAGGATCCCGTTCCTACAAGAACCAGAACAAACGTGAGCCCAGGTTGGGTTTGGTCAACACAGCCATAGGGTGATGGGAAATGTTCATGCAACAAAATAAACAGTAAACTGCTCAGTGACTGAGGGAGACAAGGAGGCCCAATCACGTAGAGCATTTAGAGAAGGCTCCCCTCAACATCCTTGCTGTGATCCTTCCGACCACCTGGCAAAGCAGGCAGGAGCTGAGCCGGTGGAGCCGTCCAGCTGCTGCGAGCACTCGGGCCCTCCCAACGGAGCCAGAGAACGAGGAAGGGACACAAAGGGACCTTGGATAATAAGTCTTTCTCCAACCAGAAAGCAACCCAAGGAAAGGGACATAAATTATCCAGTACCTACAGGTACTGTCCTGCTCCCATCTAGGGTTCCGGGTCCAGACGACAGGCAGAATGCCAGCAGCTGACTACAGGGGAGAACCAACCCAGCATGGAGACTTCTGGAGAGCTAGAGTTACCTCAGACCCAATGTCCAAAGAAGCTCAGGGGGGTAAGTGCTGCCCAAGCACCCGAAGCCAATGGATGTTGTAGCTGGGACTCCAGAGGAGGACAGCCTTACATAAACTCGTGTATAATTCAAGTCTCTCATATTTTTTCATTCCCTTCAGTGCCCTCTTTTCATACACCACACCTACGCCATCCAGCCAGATGGCCTCATGGTTCCCGGAGACCCTCATCTGCGTGTTCCAAGAGGAATGCATTGACCCGCACCCCCAACTGTGGAAGACCCCTACACAGGCTCTTTAATTATTAGCCCTAGTTCCACAGCAGAATGACCCTCACTAGATACTAGAAGAAGGTGGTTTCATTCCATTAATTCACACTGAGCTATAAATCCCCAAGCTAAGCCTCTCAAAGGCAACACTAAATTCAAAAAAATATCCAAATTTGGGATAGTGTGATATAAAAAGACATCCAAGGATGAGGGAAATTCTCTGGAGTAAGGCATCTTTCATTCGATAACCTCCTCATAAAGCCGCAGGCCCTTCCAGAGCAAAGTCGGCTGCTCTAGGAGCAGAAACACAAAAGGAGTATTTGAGTGTGACTGTCTTATCAAAATTTCCACTAGGTGAAAGAATTAATAGCTACTCAGTCACCCCTCTGAGATAAACTCTGCCCTACTAAAAACCAAGCTCTGCCTCATAGAAATGTTACAATTAACGAGATGGGCCTCAGTGTGGAGAAAATCCCGACTCCCAACACAGGACGAGCCCCTACTGTTTCAAGTATTCCTCTCACCTCAAATATCTTGTCCTGCTTCTGCACCTGGATTTCCTGCGAATACGTGAGGTTGAGCAGCCCTTTGGCAGCCAAGCGTTCCAGGTTCTCAGGCACTGGTCCTTGAAAGATCACCTTCTCACCATAAGCCACAGCCCGGGCCCCCAAGGACAGCCTGTAGGCCACCGTCTGTTTGTCTCGAGGGTGGACGCTACATGATAAAGAACAAGCAGAGAACTGTGGCTTTGAGCTTGACAGTAACCACACTTCAGAAAAACACACACACACACACACACACACACACACACACACAAAACAAAAACCAAAAAAACCCAAGATTATACAAAGCACCCTTCAGGAAGGTAAGAATAAAGTTGACTGAGCCTAACAGCCAGTGACAGTGGCTTGTCAGTTTAGGAGACATGGTGAATGGGGCTCTGGGCCTCCTATGGGTTAGAAACCTTGAAACAGCAGATGACTTGGAAGGAAGGAATAAAGGTCCCTGAGATAGGAAGGAAGAGCACTGGAGGAGAGCTAACTCAAAATTATTCTAGTCACTGAAAGTCCTGCGTTTCATCTGAGTCCATCGTTCACCACTCGGTCCCCTCAGGTTTTATTCATTCAATCCATCAATCTCCATTTGCTCAAAAAAATGAGTATTGGTTCAAGTTCCTACTATAAGCGAGACACTACGTGTTGGGTTGCATTTCATTTCAAGTCCCCACGTATCCCACAGCAAGCATGTGGTAGTCACCGGAGCCATTCACAGACATCCCATTACTGCCCCTCTGAGTTCAGGGAGAAGTCCATTTCCTACTCTCCCCAAAGCCCCGCAGAGCTCTGGCCAATGCCATGTGAGTACAAGTTCTGACACCACCAGGGCGGGAGGCGGGGGGCGGCGCTTTAAGGTGCCGGGAAGCACAGATCAACTTGAAATCTCTGCACTCTGGAGCTGTGAATGACTCTAATGAGCAAAGCCTCTCTGATGACCTCTGATGACCTTTGGGCATGTGGTGTGAACAAGAAATACAATCTTGGGGGCGCCTGGGTGGCTCAGTTGGTTACGTGACTGCCTTCGGCTCAGGTCATGATCCCGGAGACCCGGGATCGAGCCCCACATCGGGCTCCCTGCTCAGCTGGAAGCCTGCTTCTCCTTCTCTCGCTCCCCCTGCTTGTGTTCCCTCTCTGGCTGTGTTTCTCTCTATCAAATAAATAAAATCTTTAAAAAAAAAAAAAAAAGAAAGAAAGAAAAGAAAAGAAATAAAATCTTGTTGCACCAGGCACTGAGACATTGAGGGTTTTAGTTACTGCAGCCCATGAGAGTGACAATGACTAATAGATAATGCCCCAAAGGTCAGTCCTTAGAGCACCCACTCTCTGCCCCTCACAAGTGAACTTCAGAGTGAAGGCCACAGACAAAAACAGATAGTATCGTTCAAGCAAAGCCCAGGAAGCACCCGTACCTGCCAAAAGGTGACTCTCTATCACAAAGATCCATTGCTACTGCCATGAAAGTGTTGGGCATCCTTGTGTTGGGGACGTAGCCAAAGTCTGCTGTTTGATGCCAACGGAGCTGGGGAAGTGTGTCATCCGAGGTTGCAGGCAGATAGGAGGATAGCTAGAAAGCAGAGAATGTTGCATCAGAATCCTCTCCTAGAGTCTTCCTCATAAAGCAGAGTCTGCTTCTGCTTCATTCATTTGTTCAAATGCTCATTCAACAAGTATGCAGTGAGCTTCTTACCGTGGTGGCTGCATAGCCCTCACCCCACACGCCAGTGTGTCCATGCCGCCCTGCTTGTCAAGAGGGAGAGCCTATTTCTCCTCCCACGGAATCTCGGCTGAGCCTGTGATTTCTCTGCTCGGTGGAGCGCTGCAGAAGTGATGCACGCCTTCTGAGGCATTGCCCCGAGTGCCCTTGCCCTCTGATTTCATTCTCTTGGCACCTGGGGATGGCCAGGCGAAAACAGTCCAGCTACCCCACTGGAGAAATTACATGGAGACAGGGCCTTGAACATCGGAAGATCCTTAGGAGACAGAGGGGCTAATGAGCCTGCGGGCTCAGCCGACGGGCCAGTCACGTGAACACTCGAGCCTTCAGTTCCAACTGCAGTACAGGAGCAAGCCAGGCTGACATCACACGGAGCCCAGGCGAGCCCTCCCAGCTGAGCCCTGCCTGGCCGAGCCACGGCATCAGAAGCAAATGCAGTGGCTGACGTTCTAAAGCCACTACGTTTTGGGGGTGTTTGTTACCAAGCAACAGGTAACTGATACATCCATCTCTAACATGTTTAGCTATAGGGAAGCTGAGAGGAATCTGCCCATGAGCCCGTGGTAAACTGCATCATCCCTTCCTACGTCCACACCTTCCCGCCATCCAGCTGTGTGATTTCTCCCAGGAAGAGAAAGAGTGTGTCTCCCCACCACTTCCTACGGGGCTTTGCTTTGGTGAACAGACTAGAACAGAAGCCATGGCCCATCCGGCACTGGCCTCAGACTTCACAGACCCGTGTGCTTCCACTTCCTCTGTCACATTTCTGCCGCCAGGAGAATGACATGCCGGGCTAGCCCACAGCTCTCTGCGGAAGGGTGAGCGCCGTGCGATGGATTGCCCTCATCTAACCCACTCCTGCCAAGCCCAAGGGGGCGCTCCCACCCCACCCCACCCGCCACTGACCCACAGAGATAGGAAAGAGTTCGGTGGAGCTCAGCCGAAGATCAACCAGCCCCCAGTTACCCACACACGTGAGCCATAATAAATGTTATGTTAAGCCATGGAGTTTTGAGGCGATCTGTTACACAGCAATAGCTAACTGGTACAAGTACCTCACCGTTTTGCTGAAGGGACAGACCTGTACATAAGAAACGTTAATAATCAGTAATATAAAATAATATGGATTAAATGCTACATCGGAGGCACAGAGAGCAAGTACTCTGCATTAAAACAAAGTTTATTATTATAAGACAACAGGGCCTCAGAATATGTAAAAAAAAAAAAAATGAGATGGGCCCAGAAAATATGAGTAATTACTACCAACAGGATATGTTAGGATCTTATAATATGCAAAGGTAAGAAAGAGAAAGGCAATTTTGAAAGCAAAAGAGGAAGTAACCAGCTGAACTGGAGGGTTTATGTAGGAAAGGCAAGTGCTTGGAAAGAGATTCTACCTCCCCCGCAAGCAGCAGGGAATCACAGTAGAGGCGATGACTGCAGGACACTGTGAGTACTAACGCCGCTGAACAGAATGCTTTGAAATAATTTTATGTGAATTTAACCTCAATTTAGAAAGTAGAGAGCCACTGAAATTACTGACATGATATTACGACTATTTCAAAGGATTAATCTAGTGATCATGCAAATGATTCTCTGAAGAAGAGAGCCCAAAAGCAGAGAGGCTGATTGGTTCAAAAGCTACTAGAACATTCTAGACACATGAGAGAAAGGTCTGACTTAGGAGAGCAGCGGGAATGGGATGGGCAGGAATAAGACAACCTAAAAGACAAAATGACAGAAGCAGGCAACCACCTGGATAGGGGACGAGACCCACAGAAAGGAAAACATCCATCTCTCAGAAGCTATAACATCGGATTATCTGCTTGGGATTCTGCAGATGTAGGTAAGGTTCTTTATCAGCTGACTTCAAGATAACCAAAGGAAGAGAAGGTGCAGAGCCCAACTCAGTCAGGGAATCCTTTAAAGAAGGGTAGAGAAGTCTGAGACTCTCTCCTGCTGGACTTCAAGAAGTCAGCTGCCCTGAGTTCCAGAGCTTCAAGGAAATGAATTCTATCAACAGCAACCTACGCTTGCAAGATAACCCCAAGACGCAACTGCAACCCCAGCTCTGTCCAACACCTTCAGGGCAGCCCGGAGCCAAGGACTCAGCTAAGCCACACTCCTCGCCCACACAACCTGTGAGATAAGAAATGTGTGTAGCATTGTTTTAAGCTACTAAATATGCAGTGATTTTTTATGCATCAACAGAAAACCAACATACCGGGGCAAGAACCTTCCAGGCAGAAGGAAAGGAAAATGGCTGGCCGTAGGACAGAGTATGCCTGGTGCACTCAAAGACTGTGAGGCGGCCAGTGCAGACGTGGAGCGAGGGAGGCAAAGAGAGTTAGGGCGTGAGGTCAGACGGGCACAGGCGGCAGGGGTAGACCACTTATGGCTTTGCTGACACCGGAGAGGTTGCAGTGGTAGGAGAACGGACACCATCTGGAACTAAGAGGGCATTTCCAGTTCTCTTATTAAAATCTCTAAGGCAAATCCGCCTGGCTGTGCGAAATGCTAAAGGTGCTGACGCTTCACAAAGGAACTTCGTGAGAAGACGCAGTGAGCGACCCCCAGAAGACTGAGCGCGGAGCCATAGGTCACCAGCCAGTGTCACGAAGAGGATTCACCACAGCAATAAAGCTACCAGAAAGAGTCTAAGGTAAGTACTAGCCTGAAGCACAAGAGGGAGAACACAAAATGTGGCTACTGCAGCCAAGGAAGTTGTTTCAAAATGGCAGCGGGGAGAATTCCTGCAGCCATCCGCCAGTTTCACTGCTTGCTCTACTCCAGGGCGACCACATGGAGGCGCCAGCACACTCCACACCCAAATGAAATTCTTGTTTTCCCGGACCTGAGATCTACTGGGGAGCTGTTCAGCCTCCCACAGTGATTCGTAGACATCTGCTCCTAATGAAGACACGTGATTGGCCACAGAATATAAAAGTGGCCACACTCAGAGGGCTTTACGACAGCATGCCGCACTTTGCGGTCCACACCACCATTCCTCCAGACCCTTCATACAAAAGCATACACCTACGGACTCCCTAGCCTCTGCTCTTCCTTCCCTCCCACGCTCCAGGTCTCCTCCCTACTAAAACCTCTCGCACACACGTGTCTCACTCCGCTGAGCTCCAGTCCTCCATCCCCATCGGTGCTCCAGCTATTGCGACCATCATTTCAAACTCAACACCACTGTATATCATCTTTCCTTGCAGACCAACTGTCCCTCCAGATGTTCTGACTTCTCACATTGCTAATAATTAACACTAACGTTACCTGGCCCATGCCAGCCTTGATAGGGATTAACTCGCGTGAGGCTTAAAATAATGAAGAAGATAATAATAAAAATAAAACTTCAAATAAGAATCCCCCTACTCAATATCTGGTTCAAAAATCGCATAGCTAGTTGGGTGGTTCAGTCAGTTAAGCATCTGCCTTTGGCTCACGTCATGATCCCAGGGTCCTGGGATTGAGCCCCAGGTCAGGCTCCTTGCTCAGTGGGAAGCCTGCTTCTCCCTCACCTGCTCCCCCTGCTTCTGCCCTCTCTCTATCAAATAAATAAACAAAATATTTTTTAATCACATAGCTAGAAAAAAAAATCACACAGCTAGAGAAGAATCAGAGCTGAATTTGAATCTGGGCAGACTAGCTCAAGATCCCTGCGCTGAACCATTATTTTGTCATATTTGATATTTCTCTTTGAAGGCATACGTTTGCATTCCCAGCTTTCCACAAGCAACCAACGGATTTCTGTCGATGATGATCAGCCAAAGCCAGGAGACTAAGGAACTAAGTCTCACTAAACGGAAGGCATGAGTGCAAGGACCAGGTCTCTGATTCACGCTCTATTTCTAGCATCTCACACAGTTCATGGCATATAAGAAGCGTACAACACATGGCTGGAATTGGCGGAAGTAACATTCAAATAGCCATCTACACAGCAAAGACAAAGAAAGGTCCTCAAAAGTCCAAATGGAGTTTCCACCAACAGAAACGCAGAACTGATGATAGGGCTTGCTATTTTGATAATAATGGGTAGAATCATCTTGTTTCAAAGTCAAAACAAATGTGAGAAAGGAGAAAGAACATGGTTGTAAAGCAATTATAAGTAGAAAGAAGGTCTATAAAAATCTTTATCCAAAAAAAGGTATGGTGAAGTAGGACAGGGTGGGGAGATGTGAGGACCGTGAGCGGGAGGGATCTGGGGGCCGCGCAGAGCCAGACGGCTGGGTGCACGTGTGTCCGAGTCAAATATTAAAGCCTATTCCATTATCCCGCTGTGAGTCGGGCCCCGTTTTTCCAACACCTTACTTCTTTTATTTCCTATGTTCCCGGCAAGTCAGAATGACCACCATGCCAAGACGTCTAGGTCTCGGAAGGGGCCACAGGAACCCGAAAGGCAAAACCATTATAAACTTGGTTAAATACATTTATTCGTTTTCAGCAAAGAGGAGAGCAGACTCTTTCCAACTAGTTGCCACTAATTAAAAGTATGATTTCTCTCGAGAGTTTCTTTTCATTCGTGTGTGAGCCCATATTTAATGACTGCCGACCAGTTAGGTACTGAAATGTAAATGTGATCCAGGAGAAAGAGGTCATGTGTGCAAATGTTACATGCAAGTAACATGGGGAAGGAGAGGTTGCTAAGAAACCACCTGTCTGGGGAAAGGGGGTGCCTACCCCAGATGCTGAATACTCACAGAAGGCTCTTTAACCTGATACCCAGGCTGAGGTCTGAAGGATGAAGTCGGCTAGGTAAGTGTGGGAGAGGAAGGTTGCTCCAGGCAAAGAGCGTGTGCAGTGGGGCAGGCAGTGAGAGAGCAAAAGTTCACTGTGGGGCGAGGGAAGGGGCAGCACCGAATTAGGGAAGGGTTTGGGGAAGTGAATATTCTCACACGTAGCTGCTGAGGGTATATAGCTAATCCAAATTCACACATTTCTACAGAGAAACTTGAGGACATGTTCAGTGCCTTAAAAAGTGTTCAATTTGACCTAGCAATTTCCTTCCTGGGAATTTATCTTATGGAAAGAATTAAGCACATATGCAATGATTTAGCCACAAGGAAAATAAACATGCTGCTGCTTATAAAAGCAAGATGTTTAAAGCAACCTATGGGCCCATTTATTGGAACTAGTTAAATAAATTAGAATACAACCATATTATAAAGTACTCTGCAATCATTACGAGTTGGGCTTACGTTTAATATTTATTGGCATGAAAAAACGCTCACAATATGACATTAGGGGCAGAAGCAAACTATGGGACAGTGTTATGGCATAAACACATAAGCAGAAGAGGACTGGGTCAGGATTGGGGAATTAGAAATGCATATGCAACTAATGACAAACTAATGATGTTCTATATGTTGGCTAATTGAACGTAATAATAAAAAAGATAAAAATAAAATAAAGTGGAGGTTGAGTGACAAAAAAAAGTTTCAGCTTCTTTTTTGCTTATCTTTTAAATATTGTTAACGAACAGGTATTCCTTTTTTAATAAGTATTACTTATTAACCTTCTTTTGCAGACGTACTTATCCCATCAGTGAACTGAAATGAATTAAGTCTTACGCTCAGTTGTTGACCAGCAGACGATGAGGGCATAAAAAGGAATATGGATTCCAGGAAAGAGACTCCACAGCACACCCCCACACCAGTGCCCACACCTTCTTCTTCCCACACATACCTGTACAAATCCAAAGGGGAAGAGACGCTCTGTCTGGCCCTGGGAGCCTCGGTGGAAGGTCTGACGCCAGTCTTCAATAAGCGCAGGGAATGTGCAGTTGTACAGGTCCCTGTTAAAATTCACGTTGGACTCCCCTAAAAACAGTCCAGGTTGTGAGAGGGGCCTGGGGTGAAGGCAAACATGGCCACACACCACCCCCAACCTCTATCCATGCCCTTAGGGAGTGGGCTTTCCTGCAGTCTCTCTGGGCTGCAGCAAATGGGATGCAAGCAGAGGTTTGAAAAGTGTTTCCACTTTGGGTTTCACTCTCTCTTGATGTGCTGGGAACCCTGACATGGGAATCCATGACAATATAAAGAAGTCTAAACTAATTTGGTCAAGGCTGAGCGACTGCTTGAGACCATGGTGCCCCAGACCTTGGTCTCAACAGACAGACAGGAAGGAGAGGCCATCCTAGGTCATCCAGCCACCAGACACCCGCCAGGTGGCCAAAGATACATAAGACATCCCAACAGAAATTAATCAAAGCAGTCCATACACCAAAACTACTCGAATAACCCACCAAATGGTGAGCCAAATAAAATTATTATTGTTTTGAGTCACTCACTTCTGGGGTGCTTTGTTACACAGCAGAAGCTAACTGATACAATGGAGAAATAGCAAAAAGAGCACTCACCCTGGTACCATATCACCCCTTTCAGAGTCATATTATGCAGTGGGTGGATCATGGCATTCCAGAGAACAGAGTGCTTACTGGGACCGGTCACAGAATCAGACTTAGTGAGCCTGCAAATGATAAGATCCGCAAGTGTCATGAGAGAGCTAACGACTGATCACATGATAATCCCCAACGGGGTGTCTGTCCAGCTTCTGCTTGGCGTGAACTGCTGAGGAAAGCAACGCAGAATCACACTGAACCACTGCTTCACGTGTGAACAGCCTCCAACTTTCATGTCTATCCAGGTTCTTCCTGGGATAAGTGTATCAGTCAGCTTTCTGTGAGTCCAGAGAGGACCATCCGGTTTCCAGATAAGGTCACTAAAACCAGAGAGGAGGAGGGTTTTATTACGAGTGTCTCAACCAGACAATTTATTTAACCAGCATTCAGTGGATGGACACTTGGGATTTTTTTTTTTAAGCTTTCTGCTTATCTTCCTTATAGCTAAAATAACTGCATATAGGCTTAATTATGTCCTTAAGATAAATTTCCAGAAATGAAATTTCTGGGTCAAAGGGCATATTTTTTTCAAGGCTGTGAACACATTCCTAAATTTCTCTGTAAAAGACATAGATGAGTTTATACTCATGGCAGCTGTATATGAAAATGCCCACTTCCCCCACACACTCGGTGGCGTCCCTTCCTGTCCCCTAAGATCTGGGAAGCCTGGCCTTAGATTCCTCCCATTCTCTCAGTTCCAAAGCTGAATGTCTTCCCTCTCCCACAGGCGTGTCTTTACCTGAGCTACACCAAAAGCTCAACTCTTTCCTCTCCCCAGGGGCCTTCCCAAACTGAATGAAACGATATCTGAGAAAGCAGTTCACATCGTGTTAATTTCTGTGTTAATATCAGTGTCAGGATTTTATTAACTACTCCTTTCTCCCCAGCTCCACATCGTGGTCTGGATCCAGCTCTTCTTGATTGTGTTTTCATCATCAGTATTTCATAATCAAATAAATGTCTGATTACATGCATATTTGCTCTTCCTGTTAGACTGTTCTTATGGGCCAAGCCGCACGGTGCACACTGAAGCCAGAGTTGGCCCCTTACCTGTGAGCGAGCTACTAAGCCTCTCTGACACTTGACATCTTTATCCACACATTATTTAGGTTCATAGTATCTACACTTCTAGAGGCTGTTGGGAGTACTGAGTGAGTTAATACATATCAAAGTGATTATAACAGTATCCAACATAGAGAAAGCTTTCTGTAAGTATTAGCTATTACTATTATTAAGGAAAAGGATCACAGTTGCTTCTTGACACATGATGAGGCTGGTGCCAAGGACACTGAAAATAACACCTGACATGTTCATGGAATAAGTTACATACATTCAATACCTATTTGGACGTTCAACAAATACTTGACTCCCCAGAGAAAAACACGATCCTTCTTTCTTCCAAAATTTCCCAGATCTTTCTCCCAGACTTCAGGATACCGTCTTACCCCTGCACGGGAACACCACAGGCTTTCAGCGGCCTTGCAGATGACCAGGCTTCGATGGGTGTCCCACCCCACGAGGAGGCGATCAGCCCGACGGGGTACCGCAGAACGTCGTACAGGTGTCGCCCAAAGAGCCAGCACACTGCGGACATGTACTTGAAAATGCCATGGCCTAAGTTCTCTGTTGAGGAAAATTTAAAGGAAAGAAGTCAGAAAGGCAGTAGTTCTGCTCCTGCCTGTAAGTGTGGCTGTGTGCTGCGGAACACACACGCTACACGCGCCGGCACTCCAGACGCTGACGGTGTCGGCCTGGGAATTCGAGTCAATTTCGAATGAGAGAAGACTGACTAAGCACCTTCTGGGTACCAAAGGCCTTGCTACTGCGTGGGATACAGTAAATAAAGAGACACGGAGGCTCTCCTGAGAGCTCTTACATTCTACAGAGTAATTCAGCTGCATAAAATACATGGTAAAACACAATTAAGTGCCTCAAGAGGTACAAGCAAGTGGTAAGGGGTTTCAACAGCAAGAGAAAGAACAGCAAATGGAAGGCGGATCACAAAAAGCCTAAAAGACTGAACTCCTCCCCCTGTGCTTCCATAATATTCTATGCATAGTGTTTCCCTTACCCCCCATAAGTTATTAGCTAGCTGAAGACAGGAACCTTATCTTCTTCCCTTCTGGATCCCCAATGTCTACTACCTAACGGAGAGTCAGTAAATGTTCGTGGGCTGGTGGCCCTTGGCTGTGGGTATAAAGGCAGGTCCACTGATGGGCAGGGAGAAGGAAAAGGTAAATAAGGGGAGGAGGAGAAAGGTGGGGAACGCAGAGCTGGCATTCCAGACAGAAGAAACAATATGCAAAAAGGCAGAGAGAGTAGGAAAAGTGTGAAAGGATGTGATTAGACCCTAGACCACAAAAGGGGAACAGTGCAAGATTAGATGGGAGGGGAATCACATATGGAGGAAAGAAAGCAGAATGCCAGAAAGCCACTTGTAAATATTTGGGAACGAGAATGTGTGGAAGGCAGAACAGCCCTCCAAAGATGTCCACACCGCAACGCCTGCAGTCTGTGACTGTGGTACCTTACGTGGCTATGGGGCTTCGTAGATGTGACTGGGGTTGAGGACCTTGAGATGGGGAGCCTGCCCTGAATTACCTGGGTGGCCCCCATCTAATCGTGAGTCCTTCCCAGCTGCAGTCAGAGAGACATGACAACAGCAGGAGAGGTGGCAGAAATTTGGAATATGAGAGCGACCGGACCTACTGTGCTCTTCCCCAATATGTTCACTGCCTCGCCTTTCTCAACTGGGGCCTCCACGGCCTCTCTCCACTGGAAACTACAACCCCAGCCCAGCCCCAACAGTCCTACTGCATCCTCTTCCCTGCTGTATTAAATCATTTATGTATTTTTGTCTCATTAATTTGCTCACCATCTACCCCATCCCTTGATACCCAAATGTATTTGGTCTCCAAGTTCATAGTGAAATGGAGCTGATAGCAAGGTAAAATATATTATCCAAATCTAATTGATTTGAGTTTTGGATAACACATAGGGTCAAATTCATAGACCAAAAGATTTATCCAAAAATTTACCTTAATCAGTTCAGCTCCTGAGTTCTCATAGGGAGAATTCAGATACTGTGATACTGCATAGTATCAGACACTTTGTCTATAACGTACTGATTTTATTTTTCATTTCCCATATTCCCCCACGCTAAAATGCAAGCTCCATGAGCTTAGGTGTTCTTGCCTGTCTTATTCACTGCTATCCCCGAGGCACTTAGAACAGTGCTTAGCACACAGCAGGCTCTCGAATATTTGTTGAATGAGTTAGCACTTGAAAATGTGGAAGCCCAGAGGAAACGACAGATGTTGTCGAGGATGCAGAGAAAGGAACCCTCTTACGTCATTCGTCATTCGGGGGAAGGCAAACTGGTTTTCCACACTGTGGAAAACCGTATGGAGGTTCCTCAAAAAGTTGAAAATAGAGCTACCCTACAGCCCAGCAATTGCACTCCTAGGGATTTACCCCAAAGAAACAAATGTAGTGATCTGAAGGGGCACCTGCACCCGAGTGTGTCCACAATAGCCAAACTACGGAAAGAGCCCAGACGCCCACTGACAGACGAATGGATAAAGAAGATGTGGTATCTATATACAGTGGAATACTACTCAGTCATCAAAAAATGAAATCTTGACATTTGCAACAACATGGATAGAGGGTATTACACTAAGCAAAATAAGTCAATCAGAGAAAGAATTATCATATGATCTCACTAATATGTGGAATTTAAGAAACAGAGGAGCATGGAGGAATGTAGGGAAAAATAAAATAAGATGAAATCAGAGAGGAAGACAAGCAGTAAGAGAGTCTTAATCACAGGAAACAAACAGGGTTGCTAGAGGGGAAAGGAGAGGAGGGATTGGGTTACTAGATGATGGGCATTAAGGAGGGCACATGATGCAATGAGTACTAGGTATTACATGCAACTGATGAATCACTGAACTCTACTTCTGAAACTAATAATACACTATATGTTAATTAATTGAATTTTTAAAAAATTCAATTTTGGGAGCAGAGGTTTCCAAAGGAAAGCAGGTACAGACAAAATAAGAAAAACCACAAGGGACATTTGGAAGAAGGGACAGAAGAAAGCAAAGAGAGAGAGGGAGAAGTCAGAGGGAGGAAACTAAGAAGAGGAGATAATCATGCAAGCAAAGAATGAGCAGTTTCTTTTTTTTTAAGATTTATTTATTGGGGCGCCTGGGTGGCTCAGAGGGTTAAAGCCTCTGCCTTTATCTCAGGTCGTGATCTCAGGGTCCTGGGATCTAGCCCCACATCGGGCTCTCTGCTCGGCTGGAAGCCTGCTTCTCCCTCTCTCACTCCCCCTGCTTGTGTTCCCTCTCTGGCTGTGTTTCCCTCTGTCAAATAAATAAAATCTTTAAAAAACTAAATAAATAATAAATAAATAAGATCTTTAAAAAAAAAAAGATTTATTTATTTATTGGGGTGGGGCAGAGGGAGAAGGAGAATCCCAAGCAGACTCACCACTGAGCACAGAACCCAATGCAGGGCTCCATCCCAGGACCCTGAGATCACGACCTGAGCCAAAACCAAGAGTTGGATGTTCAATCAACTGAGCCACCAGGCAGCCCTGGAATGTACAGTTTCTTAAAAACAGTGGTTAGCAGTATCAAATGCTAGGGCGTCCGGAGCGCATAACTGGAAGACCAGCAGTAGCCTTGAGGTGAGCACATTGTTGAGGTGCAAGCAGAAGCCAAATAACAAAGAATGAACACATGGAAAGGTAGTCAAAAGAATGAGAACAGAAGATGTTCTAGAAGAGCTTCAGAAAGCCAAAGACAGAGGTGAGGCATCATGAGAAGGGTGTTTATTATGTTCAGCTTTCCTTTGTTTTGTCAGAATAAAAGAAAGGCTAAATCTGAGAGCAGGGCCTCTATCTGCACTCCTCACTGCTGTATCCTTGGGGCCCAGAACAGGCAGGAAATAAGGATTCTGTGCTGAATGGAGAGGGGAGTGAAAGGTCAGAGCTCGAAGGGTAAAAGAAGGCCATGGAGGGGATGAGCGCCCACATCAGAGGCAGCCTTAAAAGGACACCAGTCCATTGTGTTCAGACACGGAAACAAAGGAAGGGAGAGAAAAAGAGAAGAGCACGAGACAGTAGGGACAGATGCTGGCAGAGCTCATGCTGAAGGGCCTCAGTGTATTCAGCAAAGCTCAAGGAAGCGTCATCTGTTCAGAGCAAGAGGGGAGAGTCACTAGTGAAATCTTGGGAGGAAACATGAAATGGCTGCTATAAGAAATTGGGTGGAAAGTCAACAAGAAATGAGTAAAGGGATGGGTGAACCAAAACGAATAGATCAGAAGCAAACCCAGGATCACAGACTCCACTGGGACACGGACCCACTACGTAGGGGATGGCATGCATTCGGGCATCCCTTACCTGAGGTGGGCTTAGCCCACTGCAGGTCAACCTGAGCAAGGTCCTCCAGCTCCTGCTCTGCCTGAATGAGTGACACGGAGAAGATGCGGACGGACTGATAGGCTGCAGTGTTGGCCAGCTCTCTTGTGGCATTGAATATCTAGAAAAGAAACAGGAATGTCATTTCTTGCACCCACCTACCAGGTGGTCAACTATCCTACTACGTCTTAGTAAACACTGCCAACCCTCTGAGCTCCTTCTAAGCCTTCATATACCAAAACCAATCAAATAAATAACCAAAACCAGTATGGGCTGGTCTGAGTCACCTTGATAAACAAAGACCATGATGAATCATGTCCCCAAAGAAAGGAGGAACACAGTGAAATGTGAGATCTCAAAGAGCAAGTCATCAATGAGATGAGACTTAGGCTGAAGAAGGTCAACTATCAACTAGAGCACTGCAATGTCTTAAAGATCTTTTCTATTCAGAAAAGGTATGTCATAACATAAAACCACAGCATTAAATTCTTTTCAAAATGGAGCCCAAAAGACCAGGAGGAGGTAGAGCTGCATAATCCACAGCACATAAGGGAAGTGTTTTCAAAAGGAACACACCTGAGAAAAGACTGGAGAAGTGCCGAAACATACTGAAATGTCTCAAATGCTCATATTCTCATCTCATCCTGGCAAATCACCCAAGAAAAGCATGGGAGGAGGCATGGCAGTTTGAAAGGTGGTGTTGAGCGTGACTGCTGAGGGCAGTCCCCAGGAACCAGACAAAGGAAACTGTCCATCCAAGACATCACTTTTCCCCCAAATCCCTTAACAGAACCTGCCCAGTTGCCAAGAGTATGACAGGAATGACTCGGAGCTTTTCTGGATGAGAACGTGTTCTACTGAGTAGCTTCTTGGTTAGTCATTCCTCTATGAGCTTCCACAAAAGTGCTATTTCCTACCATCCTGATTTTCTAGTTAGGTTTTTTTTTTTTTTAATTTTATTTTACAAAGAATATATTGTAAATAAACTGTTTTGGTTTGTTATCTGTGTGTTTGTTTTTTCTTGCCTTCTGGCTATCCCCCTGGACTAGTCTGGTTTGCCCAGAACAAAGGACTACCAGGAGCCTCAGGAAGCCCAGTGATGGTTGGCCTCCGGGATGGAGAGCCCCAGCTGACAGGGCCGCCACAGCGAGAGGCACAGGAGGCTGGGACACTTGCCACTGGCGGCGGGCCACAGTGTGCAGCTGGCTCCCTCTCCCTCCCACCTACCGCGGAGAATACAGCTGGCCCTCCAGCCCACAGTGTGATAGAAGCCGCCTGCCGCCCGAGCATCCAGTGCCCCTGCAGGGCCCCTCATTGAAATGGGCTACCCCTGAAGCGCCCTTTGACTCGCCACGGAGCCCGCCGTGGCCAATAAGAGGGCCAGCTGCAAGTGAAATGTCTCTCGGAGTCTCCCGGGAGCCACAGCCTGAAATGCCCCCTAGGTAACAGCCGCTCTAGCCGGGCAGAGCTGACAGCCGGTGCGGGAAAATTCCATAGGAAATCCGGCCCTGTTTGTTCAGAGTCCTGCCTGGCCAAGTGTGCTGTAAAATAAACAGTAAAGAGTGAAAACAGGCTCCAGCGCTCACACTCTATTCTGGCAGGAAAACTATTTTTCAGCAGCAAGTACCTGTAAAAAGTCACCTCCCTTGAAATCAGCTCCGCTCTCAGCGCGGAGGATCCTACGTTGCTGCCATGGGAACAGGGGATGAAACAGCCTCCCTTCTCTCCACCCACACTAGCTTCCGCACTGACTGGGAACCCAAGGGCCTCCTCGCAGGGAGACGCCAGCGCGGGGAGGCTGTTTGGGCGAACCCGCTACTGGTCGTGTAGACGGCTGCTAACCCTGCAGAGCGGAGCAAGGCCGCCAGGGTTGGGGCGGCTGGCATCCTCCTTATGACCAAGCCCACGGTACTGGATCCCACCCCCTGGCTGGGGAAAACTTCCATCTTCAAACTCCCATTGGTGTACTATTTCAAGCCAAAACTCGAAAGCCAGTGTTAAAAATGGGGGTGGGGTAGTGGGGGGAATTCTTGCTCTAGCTGATGACAATTTCTTCTGAAATTGGTACCCTTTCCCAATACCACCGAGCCTTCTTGATGGAAGCATTTCCTCGGGGATATTGGCAGCAAATTTAGGAATAAAGAGATTTCAGGAAGATTTTCATTTAAATGACACTTGGTTTCCCTGCTGATGAAAGGGGAAGCCTTCCTCCATCTGCTGAGATCAAATTTCATCTCATCAAACACCTCAGTGTAATTATTTTTCTACCAAGTATTTAAATGAGAATGTAAATGAATACCAAGGTATTTGAAGTCATTAAGGCTGCCGGGGGAGAGGGAAAACCATTGGCTCTCAAGGGACCCACAGTTCACCATCAAAGCAGCTGCTCCCCGGTGTTCATTTTGTAACCTTTATGCCACATTCTGGAATTAATGAAGAAACATCAAGAATCTATTTCCTCAGAGAATCTTGGCATGGGTTCTGCATGAGGGAGCAAAGCATGTGTGTAAGAGTATGTGTGTGTGTGTGCATGCACACACACGCACACGCGTGTGTGCAGGGGACATGGGAGAACTTTACGTAAAAGAATTTGGATTCTGTAAGTTATAGTCCCTTCTACCACAGTATAATAGAGGTTTAAAGTTGAGGGAATAACTATAAATAAGCCAGCCATCATAATTCCCATGAATCTTTTATTGCAATAGGGTACTAACCCTTTTCCTCTGAATTTTGATTTCTCCACGTGTAAAGTAGGAATGTCAGGATTGCCAAGATATTGAAAACTGGGTTTCCTGTCTAACAGTGGCCATCTTCTTCTGAGCCTAACTAGAAATATCCAAGTCTTAAGACCTACCCTGACTTAGGAGGCGACAGATGAACATTTAGACTTTTCTCCATTTATACACATCTCACTCAGTGTTATAAATAACACTCAATCTTAAAATTCCACTTTACCCTAACAACAAGATGGGCATACAATCTGCCATTCCCTTCATTTGAATGTGAAGAGTGGTAGGTTATAGTAGAAATCTTACCTCCTCAGAAAAGTCACGTGGAGGGGGGGCCAAAAGCAGAGACAGTCACCGGGGGTGTATATGTCTGTGTGTGTGTGTGTGTGGGTGTGTGTGTGTCTGTGTTGGGAGTCTTTAGAGGAAAAGGAGCAAAAGGGATAAAGGAGGAGTCATATAAAGCACCCTTTTGGTCAAAAAAAATGAAGTTTTACAGAGTGTTAAGAGCCTGGAAAATTTGGCTTTGGATACTGTCAGCACCTAAAATGTTGTCTTACAAACTAAGTGCATGATTTAAAACAAAATAAATTTCAAAAAAATTAACTCTTGGCTGTGTCAGAGGGACTCTTTTTTCTATCTCTCTATATCCCAGGGCTTATAGCCTTAGTCTAATACAGAAGGTGCATAGAGTAAATTCTAGGCAGAGAGAATGTGTTCACTCTTAACAATATCAAAATCTGGTTCAGCTTGACAGAAAATGGGATGAGATCCCCTGGCATAGACTTCTATTGAGAACCTGACTGTATAGATACAAATACATCTGGTCCGTGCCTTTCTGTGCAAACAGGGAACTACAATTAAAACATTAAGGAAAGTACTGTTTTCCTTAGGGAGTTAACAGCAATCCCACTTCTATACGAAACCACGCTCTCAAGATACAAAACTTCAATTTTGCTTCCACTCACATGTGCTGAAAGGGAGCCCCATTAGAGTTTACCTTAATAAACATTTAAACTCAAAGGTGTCCATATATTTAAGCAGGGCAGGAAGCAAGAGTAAACAGGATGTTGGTTATGAAGACATAAATGCAAGAATTTAGATCCTGAACTATAAAACTAATAAAAAATGAAGTAAGTATGTCCAGAGTAGGATATTTTTGGTAGCATTACTTAGTGATTAACAAATGAAAAAGAAACAAAAGCAATCAGGGGTAGAAGAAATAGAAGCAAAACAAGAAATCAAAGTATGTGAAAGGGCTCAATTTTATAACTTCCTTTTAAGATCAATGAATTGAGATCAGAGTGTTATCATAGAGATTTTTAAATCTCAAATTTAAGTATGTCTCAAAAACGGAGAGGTAGATAATGAGAGAAAGGTAGGAAAATAAAAATCAAATTGAGAAAAAAAATTGAGTTTTAGGAAGACCTGGGAAGACAGTAATATTTTCAAGTTCTTAGCCAGTTAAAGGAAATAAATCAAAGTAATTAGAACATATCTGTGGCAATCCATAATACAAATTAAAGAATTTATTCCTAAGATTCCTGTTTATATAACATGACTCTTTGTTGTAAACTGCACTCAATAAATATTTAAGAGATTAGTTAAGTCAATACCAGTTTCCTGTTCTTACAGCTTTCTTTTAAAAATTATAGTTATTTCATGCTTGTTACAGAAAAATAAGAACATACAGATAAGCAAAGAAAATCAATCCCAGTCTCAAATGTATCTCAAAGCACTTAAGTCAAAGAGTAATTTCTCCTATGTTCTGATACTGCTTAAAGAAATCTTTACTCCTTTTTCAGCAGTATTTTAACTGGGTATAGTTTCAGTATGTCTATGAACTTGCTAATACACTGTTCAGCCCTGATTCCAATTGAAATGAAACCACAACAGTCTCCCTTACTTTTATTTTTGAATCAAATAGCTTCCACCAAGCAAACGAAATAGTGACAATTCTAAGAAGTACTAAACCCATCACGCCCTAACCATAAATCCAACCTCTTCATTCTAAACAGTTTAAGGGTTTAATCTGGAAAGTAGAGCTGATTTTATTTTATTTTTTAAGATTTTATTTATTTGACAGAGAGAAACACAGCCAGAGAGGGAACACAAGCAGGGGGAGTGAGAGAGGGAGAAGCAACCCAATGTGGGGCTCCATCCTGGGTCTCCGGAATCATGACCTGAGCCGAAGGCAGTCGCCTAACCAACTGAGCCACCCAGGCACCCCTAGAGCTGATTTTAATAAGAAAACCAAGTGCTAAAGACATAGAGCACCAAGGCTTCGTGCTACCATTGCTCCCGTGCTAGAATACCAAAGTAAGAGACATGCTTCCCACGGTAACTTTTTCCAGTGTCCTTTTTACCCAGCTTTACTTAAGAGACCTCACTCATAGTCTATCAGAGGGGCCCAAAGACAGGAATGCTTCAAAGTGAATTTCATCACTGACCAACATATGTGCAAGTCAGCATTCCCTTGTTCTGCCCCACTTGATTCTCCCTGTACTCTATGTGCCCCATCCCTCCTTAGGAGCCTACACAGTACTTTCACCCAACATTCTAGCAGGGTAAATAGAGCCTAGTGAAATCTCTATATAGTTACAATAAAGGAGGAGAAAAAACATGAGGTTTCAAAGTTTAGGAACAGTCACTCTTCAAAGACCATGACTGAAAGAGAGGAAGAAGAATTGACACCAACAAAAGAAATCCTAGGCTACAAAAAAGTTGAGCAAAAATAGTCATCACTGGCCTACTATTTCTCCTTTCTGTGTAAAGAAAATACATATCTAAACATTAATATGATATATGAATATATATCAATTTCATATATGACAAGTATCAAGATGTCTACAGCTTACCTTGAGATAGTTCACACACACACACACACAAATAGATAAACCAAATATGGCAAAATATTCACAACTGTCCCTCTAAGTGACGGGTATATAGGTGTGTATAAGTCTCTTAACTTGTGTGTGTGTGTGAAATATTTTATAATGAAAAGTTAAAAAAAATAGTGACATCTTATTCTTGGACACTAGTTTTCAATTTATAAAGACCTTTTAGAAAAAAACACAATCTTTGTAAACTAGGTCAGATACAATCACTGTTATAGTATAGTCATGAAAACTAAGTCTCAGACATTAACAAAATTCAACATATTTTTATGATAAAAAAAACTTTCAGACAACTAGGAATAGAGGGACAATTCCTTACTATGATAAAAGGCATTTATGAAAAACCCACAAGTAACATCATACTCAGTGGTGAAAGAGTGAAAGCTTTCCCCTTAAAACCAGTACAAGACAAGGATGTCTGTTTTCATCACTACTACTCAATATTGCTCTAGAAGTTCTAGCCAGAGCTATTAGAAAAGAAAAAAGAAATAAAAGGCATCCAAATACGTAAAACTATCTCTATCCACAGATGATATGCTCCTATATTAGAAAACCCCCCCCCAAAAAAAAAAAACACAAGGAAGCTACCAGAACTAATAAACTAATTCAGCAAAGTTTCAGAGTACAAGACCAACATGCAAAAATCACTTGTTTCTATACACCAGCAATGAGCAGTCTTATGAGGAAATTAATTTATAATAGTACCAAAAATAATCAAATACTTAGGAATAAATCTAGCAAAGGAGGTAAGAAATATGTATGCTGAAAACTGTAAAACTGCTGAAAAAAATAAAGATGTAAATTAATGGGAAAACACCCCTTCATATCAAGAAGGCTTAACCTCATTAATATGTCAGTATCACCCAAAGCAATCTACAGATTCAACACAGTATCTATCAAAATTACAACAGCCTTTTTTTGCAGAAATGGAAAAATATATCTTCACATTCATATGGAATTGCAAGGGACCCTGAATAGCCAAAACAATCTTGAAAAAGAATAATAAAGTTGGAAGACTTGTACTTCCCAACTTGGAAACCTTCCACAAAGCTGCAGTAATTAAAACAGTATGGTACTAGCATAAGCAGAGACATATAGATCAATGGATATAAGAGGAAGTCCAGAAATAAACATTCACATATATGGTCAATTGGAATTCCAACAGTTCAACAGGGAAAGGCCGGTCTTCAACAAATGATGCTGGGAGAACTAGATATCCACTTGCAAAAGAATGAAGTTAAGCCTTCACCTTGTACCTTCACCAAATAAAAACTGACCCAAAAACATGGATCAAAGACCTAAAACCATAGAATTCTTAGAAGACAACATTGGGGAAAACCTTTGTGACACTGTATTTGGCAACAATTTTATCAATACGACACCAAAAGCACAAACAATGAAAAGTTGAATGAATAAACTAGACTTCACCAAAATTAAGAAATTTTGTGTATCAAAGGACACTCCCAAGAATGTGAAATGACACAGGACACCCTACAGGATGGGAAAATATTTGCAAATCAAATATCTGAAAAGTGATTAATATCTGGAATATATAAATAATTCCTAAAATTCAACAACAAACAACTCAATTGAAAAATGGGCAAAGATTAAGGAGGGTACGATGTATAGCAGTGAGCACCGGGGGCTACATGCAGACACTGAATTATGGAACACCGCATCAAAAACTAATGATGTACTGTACGGTGACTAACATAACATAATAAAAAAATAATAAATTTTTTAAAATAAATAAGTAAAAAGAACTTAGACAGTTCTCCAAGAAACTATATAAGTGGCCAATAAGTACATGAAATAACACTCAACATCATTAATCATTAAGGAAATGCAAATCAAAACCACAACCACATCTAGTAGCACAGCTGTAATAAAAAAAATTTTTTTAATTAAAAAATGGAAAATAACACGTGTTAAATTGAAACCTTTGCAGATTGCTGGTAGGAACATAAAATCGTACAGACACTGTGGAAAAATGGTTTGGTGGTTCCTCAAAAGTTAAAGATAGAACTAACAGATGATCCAGCACTTTCACTCATAGGTATATATCCAAAAAAAACTGAAAGCAGGGACAGGAGCAGATATCTATAGAGCGATGTTCCTAGAACCATCATTCACAACAGCCAACCCCCCACCCCAAGCATCCATCAACAGAAGAATGGAAAAACAAAATGTGTCATAAAAAAGGACAAATTTTTGATATATACTACAACACGGATGACCTTGAAAACATTATACTTAGCAAATAAGTGAGACACAGAGGAAAAAAATTGCATGATTCCATTTACAACAGCATCTAAAAAAGAAGAAAAAGAAAGGTGCTTTCTACACAGAAAATAGATGATAGATAGATATAGATAGATGCCAGATAGATAGATAGATAGATAGATAGATAGATAGATGATAGATAGATAGATAGATAGATAGATAAATTGAATATGTAGGAATAAATCTAGCCAAGGAGGTAAGAGACTGAAAAATGAAGTATAAGACTAGGCAAATTCATAGAAAGAAAACAGAACAGAGTTACCAGGGGCGGAAGAAGGGGAAAAGGAGGAGTTCTTGTTTAATGGGTACAGAGTTTATGCCAGGGATGATGAAAAATTTTTGAGGATAGATATTGGTGATAGGTACACACAGGATCGTGACTATATCTAATGCCACTGAGTTGTACACTTAGCAATGGTTAAAATGATAAATATGATGTTATATTCATTTTAACAATGATTGTTTCAAAAGCACGTTTTGAAAACAAAGTCTCAGAAATACAGTGATTTCCTCCAAGTCATACAAGTGGTAAAAGGCAAAGCCAATATTCAGTCTCAATGTGTTAAGTCTCCATGACAACAAAGGACATGTGTTCTACTAGATGCATAGCTTAAAACAAAATCTAATTGTTTTGATTTCCCAGCCTGTCTCTAGAAGCTCTTCTAAAACCTATCAAAAAGAAGAGTAATCTACTTGGTCTTTAATTTGATGTGAAATCTGCCTGACCACCAGATACTCCAGCTTCTGCCTTTAGCTCAGGGACGGGAGGAGAGAGTGCCCCACACCCTTACAGTGCACTAGGCGTGATTAAGAATGCAGGCTCTGGGGTCACATTACCTGGGTCCACACTCAACTGGGTGACCTTAAGCAGGTAACTTAACCTCCGTGGCCAGTGTCCTCATGTGGGAGATGAATAGTATTCACCTCATAAAGCTGTTAAATCAAATTAATTATTACATGCCAAACACTTAGAACTGATCTTGGCCCCTGGTAAAAGAGAAGGTTTCTACCTCCTTCTTGCCCCCTTCTTCCTCCTTCTTTTTCTTCTTCTTCATCATCAGCTGCAGCATTATTTATTAACACTGAGCCTCTGCAAATTACCTGTGAAACCGTCATCTGCATGTTACTTTGCCCACCGCAAAGCCAGACATCTCCAAACAAGACATCATGAACTCTCAGAGTGATGTTCGTTCTCCCAAAAGTCTGTTGTGCCATCACCTCATAAGGTCCACCGGGCTTCATCGGATCCAGTACCACCATCCAGTTGTTAGAGTGCGCTGAAAACATTAAGAGGCTCCGAGGAATTAATCAATCAATTAAAATGAAATTAAAGCCCAATCCTGCCATGTATCATACTCATTTGTGGCTAAACCCATTGTGATGAACTGAATTCAAAGATAAGAAGACTGGCCAAATTTCACACAAGCAAAGAAAAATAACAAAAGCAGCAGCATTTCTATGCTTAATCTGTACCAGTCCTTCCTTCCTTACAACTGAAGGATTTACAGGAAAAATAAATCACCCAGTTATAATCCTAAATGAGAACAGACAAAAACTTACTGAGATTAAAATTCAGGGAGTTTAATTTAAAAAAAAACATAAAATAGAAATTCTTATTATACTATCCAACTGTCAATATTAATAAAATCATGACCTAATGGATTTACATAGTGCCCCAAACTAATCTGTATTATATAATCAAAAATGAACACAGGTTAGAGAAAATCATTTATGATCTGGAACTTTCCCCTTACTTGACGGCGTCATCCTTGTCATCAGTCCCCCACCCACTCCCCATGTTGCTTCCAAGGATTAATGCTACCACTAGGTCTGGGTTCTCCAGACTCACAGGTGAGCAGAGAAAGTGACATATAAAGAAGCAGTAGGGGCATACAAATCAATCTCTGTGAAGAAGATATTTAGGCATGCCCAATTAATTATTTTCAGAGTTATTTGCCAGACTCAAGGTTCTCGGACTCAATTAGGGAGATGAAAAAGCTATCCAAGGCCCTATTTCAGAAATTGATAGGAACCACCCCCCTACCACTCATACCACCACCACTGCCAACATCGTACTTCAAAATGGCAAAATTATGCCTTGGAGAACCAAACAACATGCACAAAGTTGAAGAAATGTGAATGAGAAAAAGAAAGAACATAAAGAAACGATCGTTTTAGAGTAAATATTCTTGGCACAATGCCAAAGAAAACAAAATAATTTCTAATTGGTGCCCACTGGATCGATGTTAATTCAAAGGGAAGGAATGGTGAGAACTGGAAATGGAGCACCCTGAAGTCATCATGGCAACCTGCAAAAAAATAATAATAACAAAAATACTATCCAGGTGCCTACTATATGCTAGATACTGCGCTAAGTTCTTCCCAATAAGCAAAAGCTAAGCACGATCACGAGAGGCCCAGATGCACGACAGGAGATTAATAAAAGCTCAGGCCATACAGGATTGCTCAGAGTCTTGGGGAAAGTGCCCAAAAGCCCCAAGGCACCAGCAAAAGGGTGCACATGTGCTCTTCTCAAAAGTACAACCGACTGAGATTGCTTCTCCCGTCCCTTAGAGGTCAATTGAAGCCAGGTCCAAATGTTCACCATTGTTTTTACACCACCAATAGCCAGACAGCGACATATTACATGTATAATTCACCTAAAGCGGAAAAATCACTGTTTTGGAAACAGTGGGCAGCTCGCGCAGACTGCGCCGCTCAGGTGTGATTTGTGCCGTCTGGCTCACGCTTCTGAGCAGACAGACGCTCCAATCTGTCCCAACCACAGTCTTGCCAAGGTCTTTCCAGGCTTCTCGCACGGCCATATCTTCCTAAAGCTCTGTCCTTCTGCTACCGGCATTACTCATTTACTGATGAGGAGGTCAAAAAATGGAGGCAGGACATTGTTTTAGCTTTCTACTAGTAAACAATCGATTCCTACTCACTGTTGTTTACTGGAAATTGACAATTAGCCTCGGTCACACAATATGGCTGGTGAACCAAATGGCCTTCACCGCTGTTCCTGGAATGTTCTGCCGCCCAGCAACAAAAAGGCAAATAAGGGCAAGGGGAGATGTTTGGACAAGAGATAGCAACATCGTCCTACTACAGCAGGAGGATGAGCTCCCTCTAGCCCCTAAATAGTCTGAAGAGGACGAGGGATGCAGGCCTGAGGCTTATTCCCAAGCACTGCTCTCCTGAGGAAAGCTCTCAACTCCCTCAAAGATCCTGGGGAACTTCCTCTGCCCTACTCTTCAGGTTCTCTTAGTTTCAAGCAGTTTTCCTCTCCCATCTGATACAGGAAAAATCATCTCTAACACCATGATGAGGGTTAAGTTAAGTTGCCTGCCCGGGAATGCCGGAGAAACGAGACCCACTGACTGAGTCAAACTAACTCAGGAACAATGCGGTTAAAACAACGAGGATTCCCTCCCGGGTTAAGTACATACAAAGGACAGCATCCCCTCATGATGCTTCTTAGACTAAAGGCAAGAGTAGGATGACAAAGGCAAAAGCCACCCCCTGTTTCCCAAGGAGAACTGACTAGTCCCTGGCTGGCATTCAGAACCAGCTGGATAAAGTGGAGCTCACCACAGGATGACGAAATCCACTTAACCGTTTTGAGAAACTGTGTTGACCCACCAAGTCCATTAGGTTGAAGCCAAAGAATAAAACTGAGTCACTGACTAACGAGAGTTGCAAGTTCACCGTCCAGCTGATGGGCTTTCTGAGCAACGGTGGCTCTGGTTCCTTCTTCGGGGCCCTCATCACCCGCCATCTTATCACCTCTCTTACCAATCTAGGCCCAGGTTTCTATAAATTCTCATTTTCGCTGCATTCAAATCTTTGCTTCCTCACAGTCTTTCTTCTCCCATGGGGAAGATTCACGTCCTACCTTCATTACAGAGTGTCTCAGAGTGCCTACGGTGTGTCGGGCACTCCATCAAGTAAACCCCAGGGCTGAGTTACACCAACAAGAAAGCCACGCAAACTGATCAGGGCTTTGTGTTTCCGTGTCCAATGGTGAACGTATCTGGTGGCCTGTTTCTTCCTGTCCCTCTTCTCTTCATGCTTCTCTACATACCCGGCCAAGGGCTTAAGTAAAGAACTCTCTTCTTTTTTTTTTTTTCTCTCCATCTCCCTGACCAACCCCCACTTCAAAAATCAGAAGAACAAATCATCAAAGGGGAAAAGATTAAAGGAATTTGTCTAAAGACATGATTAGTCTTAAAGTGCTTTCATGATTTTTTTCCTTTTTGCTATTCACGTCAGATGTTAATTAGTTTTCAGGTTATTGTGGCAAATCTCAGATGCAAGAGAAAAAGGAAAATTATCCATGACAATTCCCTTCCCAAAAGGAAAAGCCTAGAGCTGGAAGTGACTGGGAGGTCTTAGTGCCCAAACTGCCCCTTGACAGCCTACATCTATTCTGTATAAAGTTCATCACCACCAAATACGAACGTAAAAAGAAAAAAAAAAACTACTTGAATATTTTTCTAGCAATAAAACCATTTATATGAGGGCGCCTGGATGGCTCAGTTGGTTGGGCGGCTGCTTTCGGCTCAGGTCATGATCTTGGAGACCCAGGATCGAGTCCCACATCGGGCTCCCTGCTCGGCGGGAGGCCTGCTTCTCCCTTTCTCACTCCCCCTGCTTGTGTTCCCTCTCTTCCTGTGTTTCTCTCTGTCAAATAAATAAATAAAATCTTAAAAAAAAAAAAACCGTTTATGTGAGTTGTTTAAATGATAGCATGCTATGGCAGACACAGTGACCCCCCCCATAAGTCACACCCTTATATAGTCCCCTCCCCTTCAAGTGCAAGCAGAATCTGTGATTTGCTTCTAACCAACAGAAAATGGTGCAGGGGAGGAGATGTCATTCTTGTCATGATTACGTTAAAGACAAAGGAGTTTTGCCAATGGAATTAAAGTTCCTCATCAGCTGACTTTAAGTTAATAAAAAGTGAGACTTCCTTGGGTGGGCCCGACCTATTAAGGCGAGCCCTTTCAAAATAAAGAAGGTCTCAAGATCAGAGATTTGAAGCAGCAGAAATGCTTCCACAAGTGCTATAAGCATAAGGAAATGAATCTGCCTGCAACCTACGGGAGCTTGAGGTGGATCATTCCCTAGTCAATCTCCCAGATGAGAACAAGGCCCAGGCAACACCTGATTTCAGTCTTATGAGACCCTGAGCAGAGAACCCAGCTGAGTGATGGCCCAGGCTTCAGAACTCTAGAAACTGTGTCATAATAAATACGTGTTCTTATAAGCATCTAAGTTTTTGGTAGTTTATTTATTATGTAGCACAGAAAAGGAGTATGCATGGCTAACACTGCAACCAGGAGCTTTGTGATTTTTCTAGGGGCTTTAAGCTTTCTGGAATTTTCTAAGTTAGAGAAATTATCTCTGCTTACCTCTGTCATGATGACACATCCAGGCACACCCTCATTCTACCACCCTCCATGCATCCCCCATGTGTATCTGGGTGAGAGGATACACCCTATCCTCCCCCGCCCATTTTATTCCTTGTGTCTGAAAGAATCATCAGGCATCATTTGACAGCATGGTTTGAAGAGAGCCAGTAGCTGACCCATATTCCTGATCATCACTCAAGTTTTAATTTTCCCAAAGCTTGAGCATCAGTCTGCTGGACAAAAACCCTTCATGCTGTTAATTCCATTTTGCTGTAGGCACCCAGGGGATTGATTATAGGTATCAAGTTAAATATTAACAGAGACAGAATGACAAATTGAGGTAGACTAGCTGAAAATCCCAAAGCCCTCACCAAAATTGAGATAGAAATCAACCCTCCAATACACCCTGTAGTGTTTCCTTTGAGAAACATTTTCTTTGCTGCCCTATAAAATTTCCCACGTCTACCTCCTTTACTCCAAATAACACTTCATCTGTTTTGCTTCATGTGTAGACCAGAGTAAGACATCCCTATCAGTAGGTTTATGGATCTACATAAAATACATATATTTCTTCTTTACCTAGCAAATGTGGAAAGCCTAATACATAGACCCACCCCTACTGCTGCGAATAACAACCACCCCTTTTCCTGTGAAATTACCATCAACAATCCATGAATCACTCAGTTCCCTTAAGTTGCTGCTGGATATTTTAAATTCAAATGACACATCACTGTGCCGTAAAGCAACAGAAGCATTCCTTAAACCTAAAGTATCAAAGGATACTTTGTGAAAGGATAGCATGAGAGAGTGAGTTCCTGGAGAATGGGCACAATTTGTATTCTTCTTTGTATATTCTAGGGATTCAGGATTTTATACACAATAAGCCTTCAATTGATACTTAAAGGACTGAACTCAAGACGAGTGAGCAAGTTCACTATCACTATGAAGTTTTGGAAAGAAAGGGTCACCCCTGGTTATTACTTTCTACACCTTGCACGTTCCTGCCCATCTCTGGCCGTTCCAAATATTGGTCCTACAATAGCCATGAAGGGAGAAAAGACTTAAAATAATACATAAGAACATTTTTAAAAATCTGAAATGCTATATATATGGGCAGAACAGAGCAAGATGTCCCTATAAGTAAGTTTACGGATCTACAAAAAATAAATACTTTTCTTTTGTACCAAGCAAATGTGTAGAGCCTAATAAATATATATAAAGTATATGTATACATATATATATTCACACACATACATATGCATATGTGTGTGTATATATATACATCTTCTCTATCTACCATTACAGTATTATGTAATCTCTATCTCCTAAATATTTATTGGTATGTTAATTATTGGCACCAAGGAAATCCTATTTACTGTATTTAAACTACAACGTTTCTTTGGATTCTAAATCGACATCACTTACTGAGATTACCAGTACTTATACTCTGTGCTGTTAATTTCTGAGATCGACACAACACAAAAAGAAAGCACTGTTCATCTCTTGAATTGAATTCATTTTCAGTTTATCCTACACATCAACCAGTAGCATTTAAATCTAACAGAGAATAACTCAATCAGCTTAAGCTTCCCTTTTATCTCTGTTAGTCTCACCCAGTAACATTCTTACCTCAAAAAGTATTCAAATCCAAGAACTAGAAGCACTCGCCTTGCACTAACGGCTGGTACATAGTAGTTAAAAATGTTTGTTGAATGGAAATGAATTACAAAGAGCCTGCACCAGGGTCTGGATCGCTTGGAACTGGATATTGGCAGAACTGATTAGGCAATCTTTGTTTTCAAGGGCCAAGAGAATTTCCACAAGCCTCCCGGTTATATAAATATATTCAACTCACTGCTCAAACCACCAACTCCCACATTCACCCCACTGCTCCCCAGAGTAGCCTCCTTACCCGTCTATCTCTCACCTTCGATACTCCATAGCTATATCACTACCTCTAACCAACATCTGATCCAGTCTCCACTTGACCCAGCCCTGACTGTGGCCTCCTGCCTCCAGTAACCTCCAGCTACGCTCCTCTAGGTGCTATCTTACACAGCTTTATGTCTTCTAGACAGACAATTCTTTGTAGGGCCTGTCTGCTCATGGAGGCTTCTGGTTCTCACCTTCTTGAACATCCTCGCAGCCACCATCTTGGCTCAGGCCTTCACGGTCTATTGCCTGAATCTCATAATAAACACCTAACAGTTCTCACCACCTCTACTCTTAGGAATCCCCAATCCATTTTCCACAGTACTGCCTACATCGTTCTAAAATACAAATCCAATTGAGTTATTTTGCTGCCTAAAATCCAAAAGTCTGAACTAGACTATACACTCCTTGGTAGTGACAGACAAGGCTTCCTACATTTCCAGCCTTCTACCCCATCACCGGCCAGCAGTCCCATAGCCCGTGTTCAAGCAGTCCAGCCTGCTGGCCATCTCACCAGGACCGTGCTCACTTGTGCCTCCAGTTTCCATCCACACTATTCCCCCTGTCTGGTTTGCCTTCCTCATCTTTCAAGATAAACGTCAGGCTAAGTGAATTATCTCTCCTAGGCACTCCCAGAGCATATTGCACTTCTAGGCTGTGGCACCTAATGCACTTAGCTGTCACTGCTTATTATTTTTCTCTCTCCTCCCCTAATCTGTAAGCTTCCTTAGGAGAGAGACCACATCTATCTCACTAATCACTGTATCACCACTACCTAGCACAGCACCTGGCACATAGTACTCAATAAATATTTGACTGACTAAATACAATAATAATAATAATTGTGGTAGCTAACTCTTATTCAGTACTTCCTGTGTGCCTGGCACTGTTCTAAGTACTTTACATAGGTTAATTCATTTAATCTGTGCAATAATCCTAAATATGATTTTTTTTAAAGATTTAATTTATTTATTTGAGACAGAAAGCACAGAGGGAGAGTGAGAGGAAGAAGCAGACTCCCCGCCGAGCAGAAAGCCTGATGTGGGACTCCATCTCAGGACCGTGGGATCATGACCTGAGCTGTAGGCAGACACTTAACTGACGTAGCCATCCAGGCGCCCCTTAAATATGATTATTATCTCCACTTTACAAATAAGGAAATTGTGATGCAGAGACATTAAATAATGTGCCTGAGGTTATGTTCGGTGATAAAGGGACAGAGTGAGAACCTGAAGCCAGACAGTGAACCCAGAGCCTGCACTCTTCAGCCCTCCTCCATACCGCCTCTCCTCCTTATACGATTCAGTTCAAAGGGTACCTTCTGTGGGAACGGTCTCTTAGCATCCAAGCTGCATCAGATGCTTCTCTTCTGAATCCCATACACCTATATACACCTTCATCATAGTATTCATCACACTGTACTTTATGACATGGTGTCCATTCCCATTACTCCATGAGACCCTGGATGGCAGGGACTTTGACTCTGTCTTTATTTCCTTTGTATCGCCAGGGCCCAATACATGGTAAATTCCCGAACTCTTAGCGATGGATGAATAAATGGATGACTGGGATAACCTGAGCAGGAGCCTAAGCATTCATTTCCAGATTATCCAGCAGGTGGCAGAAGACGACAAAAGCTGAACAGAAACCAGGGGCCTTACCTTTCACACTTGTCACTTTCTTCATGATGGTTTCCTGATCTTGGCACAGAGTTACTGTCACCGTGGCTCCCGATATGCCATAGCCCCAAATCACTGCCCCAGCAGGCTCCTTCTGCAGTACCATGTAGTTATTGATGGCTGAGGCGAAGCGAAAGCCAACATCTAGAAAATGCAACACACTTAGAAGAGCACCATCACCAACTGAACCTGCTTAAACAGCAAGGAACATAAAGTCTTTATACAGGACAATTTGAATATATCCAGTCCTTTTCATCTTCTAAAACTAGATCTTGTTCCTCCCAATTAGGTAAGTGACTAACAAGAACGGCTGCCAACGACAAGCAGCATTAAACAAGGTGACCAAGAAAAGGAAAACTCAAAGAGCCTAGGGCAACCCGTGAGCCACCAGCCCCCTCCCTCTCAGAGCTCCTGATCTGTCCTTGCCCCGCAGCTTGCCCCTGATGCTTCACTCTCTCTCCCCCAAACTGCTAACATGCTCCTCTTATACACCCCACAGATGGTATTTATGAGAAAAATAAACCACTTCCTTCCCCTACTTTCTATTACCACGCCCACTCCTTGTTGCTGGGAATAAAGAAACCTGCCTCTCTCAGACACCGCCTTCCCTAATCTTTCTCCGACTCTTCATCTCCCCTTTTCCATCCTACCAGTGTCAATTTCCCACAAGTAACTCCCATTATTGTGGGTTTTTTTTTTTTTGATGACCCACTGAAAATTCCAAATAAGCACTTATGAGTATCTGCGATGCCTGCTTTCTTCTAAGGTAAATACAGATAATAAGGTCAGTGAAAAACAGAAGGTCAAAATGTCAGAACAAAGGTGTTCTGTCTCAATTTTACCCGTTTCACAAGCTAAATTATATAAAAAGAACAAGAGGGAGAACACTTGAAACTGTAGATTCTATTCTAGAGTCACTAACAAGACTGAATAAGAACTCACTTTAACGAGATCATCCCTATTTTTAACATGCAGCCTATATTGAAGTATTTTATTAATAACAAGCATCTATCCAAATTATCTCAGCGAGTTCCTCATCAAAACTTAACAAGGGGGAAAAAAAAACTTAAGTTATGTCCCAATTTGTCTGAACAAAACAGCCTAAAATCCCTAGAAGAAAATAATTAACCAAGTTAAGATTTTTTTAAGGGCTTTAAACAAAAATGATAGGCAAGAAAGGGAATGAGAACTAACAAGATTGACATTTTCCTCCCTGGAAGTTACAAATAGGGATGGCCCCTTAGGCTATGCTTAACAGGGTAGCACAGCTAATGGGGTCTATCCTACACAGAGCGGTTGGCCTATTTGTCCTGTGCTTCAAATAACAGCCCAGTTGCTAAATATCCTCTGCTCTCCCTCTCCCTCATGAGTTTTACTCCCATGATAAAACTGACATGACAACCAAAGATCATCCCAAAGGCTGGATAATGGGTAGGAAATGCACAACTACCACAAAATGCTCTAAGAGACTCTAACACCCCACAGCTGCATAAAAGCAGGTTAGCAGCATCCTGGAGGGAAGGGGAGAGGCTGTGCGGGAGGGCCTAGTCTTGGGTAGGTGCTTCATGTGGAACAAAAACTGGAAAGCAAAGGGTAAGAGCTAAGCAGCTAGAGGGGGAGAGGAGGAGGGAACCTAGTGAAGGAAACAGGCTGGCTGCTCCCACAGGAGCAGCAAACGAAGGGCTCTCTGAGTACAGCCATTGTCTTCCAGGCCGGGGACACATCTTTCCAAGTCCATCTGTTTTTGCCAGCACACACTTTACCGGACCTCCTTGTGCCTGGCTCTATTCTACGTTAAAGAATTTTGGAGGTAGAAAGGATCTTTCACACCCCAACATACCATCACATTATTTACTGACCACCAGACTGAAAGCCAGCTAGCTTAGGTAATTGCAGTTAATAGCTTGAATATCATATTTAATTCGAGAAATATTTATTGATGCTACTGTGTGCCAGGCACCACTTTAAGCACTGAGGATATAACAGGAAGAGAAAAAAAATAGGCAAAAATCCGTTAGCAGCAGGGTGCTTACGTTTTACTGGGGAGCTTCCTTGTGGGAGGCACAGTGCTAAGCGTACTGCACATAGTCAACTCCTCTGGCCAACCTGAAATCACATAGGTAGTTTATGACAGGCTAGAAACCAAGCCACCTTGGATTCCGAAGTTACCGCAATTTCCACTCTGCTGCAGTCAGATACTGGTGGTAAATTTAAAAAAAAAAAAAAAAAGTCCTATTCCCTGCCCTTATAAAGCTCACATTCCAAGCCGATAAGAGTAGAGAGTGGAACATTACCAAGGAATTGAGCAATGGACAAAATAGGAGACTAGGGAAGAAGGCGGGACTGGCCATTCCTTTCCTTTGGTCAAACACAAGGCAAGTAGCATTTGAATTTTTTTTTTAGGTCTTCAATTTTTCCTTCATTTCGGTGTTGGAGCAGAAAACAGGAATTAGCGTTCTGGGGAAGTTAAAAGTAGTCATTAAAATTAGACTGACAGGGCGCCTGGGTGGCTCAGTGGGTTAATGCCTCTGCCTTTGGCTCAGGTCATGATCTCAGGGTCCTGGAATCGAGGCCTGCATCCGGCTCTCTGCTTGGCAGGGAGCCTGCTTCCTCCTCTCTCTCTGCCTGCCTCTCTACCTACTTGTGATCTCTCTCTGTCAAATAAATAAATAAAATCTTTAAATAAATAAATAAAATCTTTTAATTAATTAATTAATTAATTAATTTTATTAGACTGACAAAATTAGGACAGTGGTTCGGTTACCTCTGGTGATGACCTGATGGATGCACTGGAGAGGAGCAGTTAGGGAGTCTGAATAAAATGCAATGACCTAGTTCTTAAGTTGGGTGCAGAACCCTTGGGTACTCATTTTCTTGTTTTATTGCTTATACAAATATTACAGAGTCAACATGGGCAGAGGGGGAGTGACTGGAAAGAAAGGTGCTAGGATATGCAACCAAATAAGAAGGAAAGAAAATGTAAAGCATTAATGAAAAATACAGTCATTTTAATGAAAGTAATATAATGGTAAGACCCAAAGGTGAAGACAGAGAGTACTGTACCGGCATTAAACTTAACAGCCTTTAACAGAAAAACTAATTTAAAAATGGCCCTACTCTCCCTTCCTCTGCTAGACTCAAAGGTCACTGAGTGGAGATGAGAGTCAGAAAGTGCTATGCAGAGTGCCGCCTGTCTATACTTTTGTTAAAGCCTGAGACACTACTGATGGGCAGCAGTTGGTCTCAGTCCGGGTACTTCTGGGTTTTCAAGTAGAGCAACAGTTATTTTTCTGCACTCTGTCCCCATTTTCACTTCAACTTTCGTATCTTAGCAGGGATCTTTGGGGTCCACTATTTAATGGTTTGAAGGAAACAACAGGTCCAGCATTATCCCTGTGACATTAGCCGGCAGAGTCCCCCTTCTGGTTCTCCACGGTTGTGGCTCAGCGCCCAGCCTGGAGTGTTCAAATGGCACGATCCGCCCTGGACAGCAGTCAACGTGAGTCACCCTCCTCCCCAGTGCCATGCCTATTATCCCACCACCGAGATCTGTAAGCTGCGCCAGAAATCAAAGCTAAACCTTCAATATTCTGAGCTAGTGAAGGGGTTGTATTTCCTAATCCTAATCACCACTTAAACTAGTCAAATATAATTCCCCCAAGGAACCAAGCTTGAAGCAAACCCTCCCCAAGGGTACTACTGAGGGGGCAGCAGGGAAATGTTGTGGATGACTCAGTCGACCTGTTTCCAAATATGATCTAACTAGCTTCACCACCAGCCCCCTTCCCTTCGAGTTCCCCCTACGGTTATTCAAAGACCCCAAGGGCCTGGGTCTGGGACCTTTGGGCCGCCCCACTCAGACACGCCCAAATGTCCCTTTGCGCCACACCGAGCATGAGCACGGTGCAACGGCGTGGTGCAAGCGGACGGACCGCACAGTCCTGTGGCCTAGGCCTGGGTCCGAAGGCCGGCTCCAGGGTCGCGGTTCGCGGGTCCTACAGAGGACACGGGATCTCGGAGCCCGCGCAGGCTGACGGGCTGGGGTCGGGCCGAGCCGGGCCGCCTCACCTGCACTTGTGTCGGCCGGCAGGATTAAAGGCAGCACCAGCCCAAAGACAAACCCGAGCGCTCCCATGTTGGCGGAGATCCGCCACCCAGGGGCGGGACTCCAGCCGCGGGCTCCAGACGACGCCAGAGTCGTGGGCGGGGCCTACGCGGGGCGGGGAGGCCTGACTCCACCCCTCCCAGGCTGTTCTGTCGCGAAGCCGGTCCGCAGCCGCCCGGCGAGGCCATGCCTCACCCCTTCCCGGCCGCCGTAGTGGAATTTAAAAAAAAAAAAAAAAACGGTTACCCAGCAACGAGAAATAACAACCGGAACCATCGGCCCCAGCTCTGAGAGAACGAAGAGGTGAGGCGGTTTACCCCACTTCCTCTCCAAATCGGAGACCTCGCCTTTTCCCTTCGCCTCTCGCATTCTCTCAGATCCCAGACACATTTCGGGATCGCGAGGGCAGATTGGGCACCAAGGCAGCCCACTCTGCGAGAGTCTCAAATCCCAGATCCTCGACGTCCCGCCGCCGCCTAGACCCGCGTCCCCCTCCCACCGCCCTCCACTCCCCACTTTGTCCTTCTCACAACCCTAGAATGATTCAATGCCTCATCTCCTGTTCCCTCAAAAACAAAAGAACATCCTTCACGCATTGGGCTTCATTAAACCGTCTAGTCCCGCACCTAGACCTACCACGGCTTGCGGACTTGCCAAATAATTGACACCTTCACAAAAAGGCCGGGTCCCTGAGTGTCGTTTGCGTACTCAGCAGCCCAACCCGCTGCTTGGCAGCTATCCTTTATCCAGTCCTTGTATTCTAAGACAGGAAGATAAGACCTGGTCAGGATTAAACCAGAAAACGCAAGAATCCCAAAATCTTGGACCCTAGGAGTGCAAAACCATGACCTTACCTCAGCCCACCTGTGACCCTGCAGCCCCTTTCGGAGTATGTAGGTGCTTTGGGGCATTTTAGGTCATGTTTCAGCAAAGGGTAAGACTAAGTGGTAAACTTCTTCATTCAACAAATTAGAATAATTTCTAGAACCAAGGTTCTTAATTCAAGGTTTTTTAAATTTTAGACCCCCGTGATCTCTCAGCGATGTATGATGAATTTTTAACAGTGCTTCTCTGTTCCTGTGGGATAGCAGAAATTACCCTCAACTTTTAAAGACAAGAGGGACGGAGAGAAAAAGTACTTAGCGTTGTGAAAAATTTGTGATTTTTATAATTTAAAAAAATGACTTGGCCTAGTAAATGAGTCTGTTTTTGTAATATTCTAATTAATAATGGAGAAATCAAAACTTGAAGAAATAATGGATTGGAGTTGTGTTGGGAGAAAAGAATTGAAGTCCAGAAAATTTGGGTCTCAGGAATAATTTGTTGTTGTAAGTGTGATTATATAAGTAAAATCAGACAGATTTAAAGATGGTATTTTCTAATGAATCTCCAGGTACAATAAGCAGTTCCTTCCAAGGAGATGTCGATTCCATTCTCCAACACCCACTACCGAATTCCACAAGGATTTGGAAATCTTCTTGAAGGGCTGACACGCGAGATTCTGAGGGAGCAACCAGAAAATATACCAGCTTTTGCAGCAGCATATTTTGAAAATCTTCTAGAGAAGCGAGAGAGTAAGCTTTTTCTTAATAGGCTTTTTTTTTTTTTTTTTAAGTAAGAGACTAAGCATTTGGTTATGGTGAAACTGGCTTAAGGCTTAAGACTGTCCTCATTCTAAAAAAACAAACAAACAAACAAACAAACAAAAAAAAACATCCTGACTCCACAGAAAGTCTTAATGAGGCAGGTAGCTTCAAATAACAGTTCTTGCTATTGAAAACATGTGCCTTTATGACAGGGTCTCTTAAATCATATTATTTCACATTATTGAAGATTACCAGTAGATTACACAGAACTTCTTCATTGTATTCTTCATAGACACACTGGGTGGAAGGAAACCTCAAGAGACCATCCAGTCTAGCTCTCCATTTTCCAACAGGCTGTTTCAATGCATGCCAGGCAGTTGACTATCTAGTCCTCCTGGAAGGAGAGTGTGTGGTTTTCTTTACATGGTAACTCTTCTTACTTGAAAGTATTATAAATATTGTTAAAAGAAATAATTCTAGGGGCGCCTGGGTGGCTCAGTTGGTTAAGCAACTGCCTTCAGCTCAGGTCATGATCCCAGAGACCCTGCATCAAGCCCCACAACGGGCTCCCTGCCCAGTGGGAAGCCTGCTTCTCCCTCTATCACTCCCCCGCTGCTTGTGTTCCCTCTCTAGCTGTGTTTCTCTCTGTCAAATAAATAAAATCTTTTTAAAAAATTCTATGCTACTTAGATTAAATAGATTGGTATCTGCTGGGGTATATGAAACTAGTCTGCAAAAAGTCGCAGAGAAACACTATTTTTAATGTGAAATTCCAAGGATGCCTGGGTGGCTCTGTCAGTTAAGCATGTGACTCTTGATTTTGGCTCAGGTCTTGATTTTGGGGTCATGAACTCAAGCCCCACATTGGACTCCGCACTGGGTGTAGATCCTACTTAAAAAGTAAGAAATGGGGGCGCCTGGGTGGCTCAGTTGGTTAAGCGACTGCCTTCGGCTCAGATCATGATCCCGGAGACCTGGGATCGAGCCCCACATCGGGCTCCCCGCTCGGCGGGAAGCCTGCTTCTCCCTCTCTCACTCCCCCTGCCTGTGTTCCCTCTCTAGCTGTGTTTCTCTCTGTCAAATAAATAAAATATTTAAAAAAAAAAAAAAAAAAAAGTAAGAAATGAGGGTGCTTGGGTGGCTCAGTGGGTTAAAGCCTCTGCCTTCAGCTCAGGTCATGATTTCAGGGTCCTGGGATCAAGGCCCCGCATCGGACTCTCTGCTCGGCAGGGAACCTGCTTCCTCCTCTCTCTCTGCCTGCCTCTCTGCCTACTTGTGATCTCTCTCTGTCAAATAAATAAATTAAATCTTTTATACATACATACATACATACATACATGCATACATAATGAAATTCCAGCTTGGGAAGATAATTTATATCCTTCCTCTATTCTCCCAAGGTCCTGTCCTGCCCAGACTCATACTAACCGTGACTCTGGCTGAGAGTCAAAGCAGTTTCTTCACTTCCAGATATAAAATGTCCAAATTCCCAGCCTTGAAGGTTCATAACTATCAAGACCTGATCCAGTAGTCAAAATGGGAATTATTACAGCTATACATTTGTATTTAAAAACCCCTTCTTGAGTAGAACAACCATTTTGCATAAACTGTTTTCATCATCACTTTTGACTGCGGTATTCCAACAGATTGATAAAGGTGACTACAAATCATTCTCCAGAAGCAGGAAACCTACCCCAAGTTTTGAATTGAAGCAACTCCCATACACACTGCACAGTTCCATCATCTTGTCTTCTTTGCTCAACTCTGGAAGGCTCAGAATCTCTGCCAATTTCCTGAATGTTGCTGGTCTTTTCCATATACAGTCAGTGTGAATATCTGTGGTGCAATGTGAAACATATGTGCCTCTAAAAAGCTATTAAGAGGGTGCCTGCGTGGCTCAGTGGGTTAAAGCCTCTGCCTTTAGCTCAGGTGATGATCTCAGGGTCCTGGGATCAGGGCGCATGGGGCTCTCTGCTCAGCGGGGAGCCTGCTTCCTCCTCTCTCTGCCTATTTGTGGTCTCTCTTTGTTAAGTAAATAAATAAAATATTTTTTTAAAAAAAGCTATTAAGAGAAATCTTTTGGGGTAAGAGGTGAATTATAACGAGCATTAATTTAATTTTGTTATTATAACATTAATTTTACAAATTCATGAGTAAAAAGTCTTTAGTCATTTATTTAATTTTAGATCTCAGAAATGTCCCATTACAAAAAACATTTGAGTCATTGTTACGGATCATGATAACTAGAGAAATTGGTGATTCAGATTAGTGGTCTCAGGATATTAGTCTCTAACTAATTAAAACTAGGCAAAACTATTTGAAAAAATTCAAGGCACCATACCCATTTCCACTCGTGCAAACCAAAGGCGAATTATGCAACTTATACAAGTATCAGAATGTAGTCTCTCCAAAAGGGAAGAAAAGAGTCCTCTAGCTCAGTCTCTCACACAATGCAAGAATTCCTTTGCCATCATTCTTCATAGGTAATTGTTAGTCTTAATTTTTATTTTTCTGACAGAAAACATACTAGCATTTGATATAAGTGGTATCTGAAATCACTAGGGAAAAGATAGACTTTTTATTAAATGATGTTGACATAGGCAATGAATTTGGAACACTGAAAAAAATAAAGTAAATTTAAAGTAAAAAAAATATGAAAAAAATAATAAAGTAAAAAAAATGATGTTGAGATAAAGATGGAAAAAGATAAAATTGGATCTCTTCCTTACATCATACATCAGGGTAAGTTCCAAATTGACTGAAGATTTCAATTATTTTTTTAATGAAACTATACAAATACTAGAAGGAAACATGGATGAATTTGTCTAATATAAAAGGAAAAAATTTTGCTAGCTAAGTTGCTATAATTGCTTAAAAATTCAAAAGCAGGGGTGCCTGGGTGGCTCAGTCGTTAAGTGTCTGCCTTCAGCTCAGGTCATAATCCCAGGGTCCCAGGACTGAGCCCTGCATCAGCCTCCCTGTTCCAATGCTTGTGTTCCCTCTCTAGCTGTGTTTCTGTCTGTCAAATAAATAAATAAAATCTTTTTAAAAAATTCAAAAGCAATTAGGGAAAAAGACTGATAGGATTGAATACATAAAAGTAAACTTTTACATAACAAAATCACCATAAGACAAATGAAACTACAAATGATAAACTGAGGGAAAATATTTGTAATTTATATCACAACGGGTTAATAAACCTAATAGCTAAAGGTTTGTAAAAATACTGAAGAAAAAAACTAATAAACCTTATATAAAACAATGATCAAGAGATATGAGCAAAACACACCAAAAAATGCAAATGGCCCTTAACATATGAGAACATACTAAAACTAACCCATAACAACAGAAGCCCAAATCAAAACTGCAGTGAGGACCACTACCAACCCCCTACCCCCATCAGACTGGCAAAAAGCCAAAGTTTGCCAATTGATTCCAGGCAGGGCCAGAGGACAAATAAGGAGTCATATACATTGCTGGAGGAGATACAAAATGATATGACACCGGGGCGCCTGGGTGGCTCAGTTGGTTAAGCAACTGCCTTTGGCTCAGGTCATGATCCCGGAGACCTGGGATCGAGCCCCACATCGGGCTCCCTGCTCGGCCAGAAGCCTGCTTCTCCCTCTCTCGCTCCCCCTGCTTGTGTTCCCTCTCTGGCTGTGTTTCTCTCTGTCAAATAAATAAAATCTTTAAAAAAAAATAAAAAGCAACAAAATGATATGACACCAAGGAAAAGAATTTGACATAGAACTTCAATTTCTACCCTTTTCATTGCATCATTTGAACAAATAATCCAAATATCCATCATAAGGGATTTGTTGAATAAAGTAGAGGACATTCACAGAGTGAAATTATATACAACTGTAAAACAAACAAACAAAACCATAATGAGGAAGATCTCTATATGTTGCCATGGAGTGATCTTCAGGATATACTAGGTAAAAAAAAGTAAGGTAGGAAAAAAGTAGGTTTAGGGGCGCCTGGGTGGCTCAGATGGTTAAGCATCTGCCTTAGGCCAGGGTCATAATCCCGCAGGCCCAGATCAACAGAGAGCCTGTTTCTCTCTCTGCCCTTCAACCCCCTCCTCGCTCGCTCTCAAATAAATAAAATCTTTAACAAGAAAGAAAGAAACAAACAAACAAACAAACAAACCCTGGTTTCTTTGACCTGAGCTGAAGGCAGTCACCCAACCAACTGAGCCACCCAGGCGCCCCTCTTTTTATAATCTTTAAAGGCCCATTGATGATGATTGCTTAGATCATTTCTTTAAGGGTTGCAAAATGGCAATGTTCTTATTTGATCATTACTTCTTTATTTCTGGAGTAATCAGTAGAGAAAAACTTACCCATATCAACTATTTGGTTACCCTGACATACGGTTCATCCAGAAAAGGCAGGTTAAAGTTTTTATTCTTTCCCTTTATCAACCAGTTTACAGAATCGTTAGTAGGTCCCTTAGGATCCTCTTAAGGAGGTTATGTTTGTTTTGATGATTATGAACAAATGAATATTTAAGAAATTGGATCAACTTTAATCCTTGTATTTATTCTTCTTCTTGGTGCTCTAATTGTTCAAAATTGGCTGGTAGGAGCTCATTCAGGTGTTCAGATGCTCCCGAGTCCTTTGGAAACAACTCTAGTAATCTTTGATAGTTTCCTTATTTTCTGGTATGACAAGATGTTCAGGCTCAACCTGCATATTTCCTGACCAATTCAAAGAATTAGGTAGTTCTCTAGAAACCCTGGTTCCTGGGAAATGGTAGCTAGAGACCACAGTCTAGAGTCTAGGTGCTCACTGGTACTGGGTTGGTCATTGTTTTGTGGCCTTTTAAAAAATGCAGAGTTAGAAAACATTTTTTTCATTTTTAAAGAGAAAACATATCATTGGATTCACATTGATATTCTTTTATTAACTTCCTTTATTTTTATATCTGTCATTTTTCTGATGCTAAAAATCTTATTCCTATTAATGGTAGGATAGTGACTTATTTGCTATGTCCTACCATGTATAAAAACTATAATTATATTATAACTTTAATTAAGCTATGATATTATTAACAACGATTACCGAAAACAATTCAAGACTTTTTAACTTCATTTCGTTTTTAGGCTATATCCACTAGGGATGTATGGTCAAATTACTTTGTTATAAAGTCACTTGAAATAAAAAAAAAAAGAGAGAGAGAATTCTTTTCTGTGTGGTTAAATACACCCAGTCAATACTAGCTAGGTTTATTTGTTTCACTTTGCTTCTGAACTTTAGAGCTTGCCTAACAATTTTTAAAATTTATTTCCACTTTAAGCTATGTTAAACATTTATGATTTTCAATTCAAGATATATTCAGACAAGTCTAGCTTTTTTTAAAAAAAGATTTTATTTATTTGATAGAGAGAGAAACAGCAAGAGAGGGAACACAAGCAGGGGGAGCAGGGGAGAGAAGCAGACTCCCTGCCCAGCAGGGAGCCTGAGGAGGAGCCTGAGGAGGGGCTGATCCCAGGAGCCTGGGATCATGACCTGAGCAGAAGGCAAATGCATAATAACTGAGCCACTCAGGCATCCCAGAGAAGTCTAGCTTCTATTCTGTTCCCTCCACCCTGTCACTTCTCCTTCAGATAGACGTAAGTGTAAATATTTAAAAGACTTATTCTTCCATTAAAAAATATAAACTAATAGCTATATATTCGTATTCACACCACTTTGTTAGATAATTGGTAGCATGCTAAACATGCTAAACACAAGCTCCCCCTGCTTGTGTTCCCTCTCTAGCTGTGCTTCTCACTGTCAAATAAATAAAATCTTAAAAAAAATAATAAAGATTATAAAAAGAGAGACGACCGGATATTATGTATATCCTGACAATTACACTGCACTATCTATAAAGTATGTTTGCCAAATAAATAAATAAGTCCTGAATCAGCTACAGGAAATTCAAAAGCAAAAGAACTTGTTAAAATTCATCATGGTAATGGAATCAGAAATTCTAAACTGTGGAAAACTCCAAAGGAAAAATGATCCAATTTCCTCAACAAAAATATTACAAGGAAAAAATGTGGGCTGGGAGATAGGTGAAAATGTCTTTCGATTAAGAGATGGGAGAGGCATGATGAAAGGCTATGTGTGCCCATTGTTTGGGTTTTGATTTGAGCAAATCAGCCGTAAAAGAAATAAGCAAAAAATGCATTAGACAATAGGAGAAGTTTGGATAGCTGATATTAAGGCATTATAGTCGTATTTTGAGATGTGATGATGGTATTGTGGCTTTAAAATAAATATTTGTAGATAAAACAATAGGGTGCCTGGAACTGGCTTGGACAATAATCAGATGAAAGAGTGGGAAATTGAGTGAAGTTACAGATTAAATAAGAGAAATCATGAGTTTATAATTGTTGAATCTGAATAATATACACACGAGAATCTGTTATATTATTCTCTCTACTTTCTAAGTTTGCAATTGTTCATAATGAAATGTTAAAGAAAAATTCTGCTTGAATATAAATACTTCTTCCTGTCTATGTCTACGGACTACAGAATATGCCTCACTTTTTAAAAAGCTCTCTTATTCTTCACTTTTCCAAACTTCCTTGCTATTCAGCATTTATTTTTATACATTTTTCTGTGTGTCCTGATAATGTTTATGAGTTTCTGTATTTATATTTAAGTATTGGCATTTGTTCTCTCCCATTTTATTATGAATTCTATAAAGCAGCAATTATGTTTTTTTACTGTCTTTCTAAATATCCCCAAGGGTTCATCTAATGTCTAATTGATCATCATATATTCTGTGATCACTGGTTATGTTTACAGCGTTAGGCTATGGACATAATAATATTTTCAACTGGCACAAAGGAACCTGTGGTTTGAAAAAGAAAACTTGTTTTCTGTTATTATTCTGGATTTACTTTAATGAACTCAAAATAAGTCTGAAGTTATTATATCTTTGTTACTTAGAAACCAACTTTGACCCAGCAGAATGGGGGACTAAGGTAGACGACCGCTTCTATAACAACCATGCTTTCAAGGTATGGACCCATGAAGCTCGTGGATTTGGTTATTTTCTTCTCCCTGTCTCCAAAACAGAGAATATCGCAGTTTCGCCAGAATCATGAACATCATGAAAGGCAATATCTTAAATATCTTACTAAACCTTTTTAATTGTGTTGCTCTTTCTGACAAGAAGTGTTTTCCTAAATCATCTGAATCATGGACAGATACTCAGCTGACATGGGAAGGCTATCAACAGGAAGAATGTACTTGAAAGTTCCAAAATAATCACGCTCATTTATTCTTCAAATTGTATTGGGTATCCCAATGCTTAGCAATAGCAGATCCTCAGTAAACTTTTGTTGAACTAATGAATGGCATTTCATAGAACGCCATTCATCCAGTTGTTTCGTCATCATTGACATCTTACAAAAGACTGATGCGATTTTAAATTCGTAATGATGGAGTTTTTTCTACAAAGCCAGTCTGTTCAGAGACTGAACCTATCTTCTCTTTAGCAGCATTCTTAAAATCAGCCTTTCTCAACCAAATTTCCTCAAAACAATTAAGCCCTAAGCCAGGTACTTGGGGTACTTAAACCAGTACAAAGGTACTCATTGCATATAAGGAATCAATGTCCCTCCTTTGTTCCTAGAAAGGCTCGAATTACATACCATCCTTGAGAGAATGGAGAGACGAGTTACTGGAAACATTCTGTGTTCTGTGGTCCAGAAGAGGGACACTGGTTGAGAAAAGCTGTGTGTGACCCTGCATCATTGGCATCAACTAACTGGGAACTTGATGGAAATTTTGTCTCTGGCCCTACTCCAGATCTGCAAATTGGAAGCTGAACTTAACAAGCTCCCCAAAGTAATTGTTAGGTATTCAAGTCTGAGAAGCCCTCTTCTAGACAACTGAGACATTACATTAGCCACCAAGCAGCACCATCAGATATTAGAATTAAACGGAATTAATCAAGTTCAAGTTTTGATGGTGTTCCCCAGGAGATTTGGGGAATTTCCTGGGGAAATACCTGTCACTTATTCCATGAGTTCAAAAGTGAAGTTCCATCCATTTGTGCCTGCCAGATGTGGGGGTGTTGAGTTTGTTTCCATCTAGTCATTTAACAGGACTCTCTGTGTTCATGTTTTATTTCAATCAAAGGAATAATGTCAAAAAGTTTTAAATCTTTGTGTCACATAGCAATTTCAGAGTGTTTTTTTCATCTCTTTTGAATTCTAAAGGCTTTACTTATTAGCTTATATGTCTTCAAATTTCTGTTTTATGGATTAAAGAAACTCTTCCCACAGGTTGTGAATTAGCAATTCCTCTATTTTGGTGGAAAATTTCAATAACCATGTCAAAGTAGGCAGAGCTGATTTCTCATTTTTTACTTAAATGGGTCCCCACAGCAGAACTTACCTCTTTGACATGATTTTTTTCTACAAATTTCATTAAAAAGTCAACTTGACCTCATACTATTGGACACAGTAACATGTATTTTGCTCTTATTTTAAAAACTAACAGCACTTCATTTTTATATTTTGTTCAAGATTCATTACAGCCTCTTAACAGCTTTTAGTATAACTTGTTTTGCATATGAAATAATGTTACACACATTGCAAAAGCAAAAAAGTAAGGTTACACACATTCCAAAAGCATTTTCACCTATTCACCAATCCACCGATTGGTCACATTTGTTTATGCATATTCCCTTGAGACTTTTCATTGATTTCTCTTTTTTCCCAACCTAATTGCCTTCTTTTTAAAAAAAGTCAGTATGTCTTTAGTTCCTACTACTTCTCAATAACATATGGCAATATTTAATGACCTTAAGAGGTTTGATCCAATGCTTTGCTGTTTTGGAATATTGACTCTTTGGCCCTGTCACCCCTCTTCCAGGAGCATGAATCACCTGAGAATTGTGAGTCTGAAAAAGAAAAGTCTCACACATCTGTGAAACAAGATGAGACATCCGTCGAAGGCTTAGTGAGTTATGTTTTCCATATACTATTAGATTCCTACAAAGAATCACATCACTCCATTTAAAATTATACTCCAAACATGAATCCAGTCTGTTATCCACATTGCTAAAATTATGATTTTGCTTTCTAGATAACTGGCATCAGTGATAAACTAACTGGCAGATCATTTTTAGCTCTGCCTATCATAGAGGAAAACTCCTTCCTTGCCTGAAAAATGAAATCTTTTTTTCCAAGACTGTCAATGAGTGGGGAACTCTCCCCAAGGGAAAGAATGGGCAGAACTCACTGCCTCAGTCTTCATCTTTCAGATTCACTTTCCACATTGACGTCTTTCGCTAACTGATGCTCTCACCACCACACAGTGGCAAAGGTTCAGAGATAACAAAAGGAAAGACTCAGAGAGTCCCATACCACCAAGCAGAGTGGCTTTACACAATATGTCTTATTTGCCTTCCATGCACTGCTGTCTACAAAATGACTTCCTCCCTAGCAGCCTACGTCTAAGCCATAAAGACCTGAGTAGGGTCCACCTTCAAAGATACCTATTTCCTATAGTGTGCTAGATCCAGCTCTCAAAAGACAATTGTGCACATCTCTATACAATCCATGATCAGTAATGTCTCCTTGGTAGCTTGAAATCAGCCATGGTAAGGGTATGATGATCATGGTCAATACTGCAAATCAGACTTTTTTTTTTCTAGAGAGTCTGTATATAAACATTTACCAGCATATCACTATCTATATTCTTCATAGTCCAGACTCAAGAGGACCAAACCTAGTGAGAAAGAGCTCACTCTCTACAGAGCTGAGTTCCTTTTCATGTTTTAATGTCCCAGTTAGTCACCCATTAACTGATACCCAAAGAAGGCATCCTCTTCAAGGAATACCTTACCTCCTACCCAGTTGGGGGCATAACTTTTCCTTATAATCTTTATAAGTTATTCCAGAATTATATCAATACAGCCCAATCAGCCTAACATTGCCATGAAATGCAATGGGAGGTCAGGGAAGAAAGGGAGTCATTTCCTTACATCTTTAGTAGTTGTCCTTACTCAGCTTTTCATGATTTTGAGTTGGGATCTCATTGATTTCCAACTTCACAATAATTCATTTGCCCATACGGGGGCATCAACTCAGAGGATTTAATACCATTCTGTTAGCATTTAGAAGTTTGAAAGCTAGATTTGCCTCGTTGTTCTTTTAATGGGGTGAGGGGTGTAAACAACCTAAAGGTCCATCAGCAGGAGACTGAGTAAATAAATCAAGTTGCGTTAGTACAATGTAATACAGTGGTGTCATAAAAAAAGAATGGGCAGTTACATGCTGAATAATAATAAAGAAAAGAGAACAAAGATATATAGTTACAAGGAAAAAGTCATTGGGAACACTGTAATTAGTATGATCTCATTTTTAAAATAAAATCCATGTATATACCTGTATGAATACTTTCACATAGAGAAATTCTGGAAGGTTATATATACTCAACCCATAAACATGGTTACATCTTAGGAGTAGATTTGGCAAGGGGGAGAAAACTTCCACTATGAATGACACATAAGTTTTTATTTTTTTAAGGTTTTGTTTATTTATTTGACAGAGAGTACAAGCAGGGGGAGTGACAGGTAGAGGGAGAAGCAGTCTCCTGCTGAGCAGGGAGCCAGGACCCTGGGATCACGATCTGAGCTGAAGGTAGACGCTTAACTGACTGAGCCACCCAGGTACCCTGGCCTTTAGGTTTTTAAATGTACGTGTATCACTGTTATAATTTAAAATGATATATTAAAAACTATATATTGAGACACCTAGGTGGCTCAGTCAGTTAAGCATCTGCCTTTGGCTTGGGTCATGATCCCGGGGCCCTGGGATTGAGTCCCACATGGGGTTCCTTGCTCGGTAGGAAGCCTGCTTCTCCCTCTGCCTCTGCCTGCTGCCCCCCTTCCCCGCTTGTGTGCTCTCTCTCTCTCTCTCTGACAAATCAATAAATAAAATCTTTTTTTAAAACTATGTATCTACAGACACTTAAGATCTGTGTGTTTCACTGTCTATAATTTAGATTAAAAATTTCTATAACTTTTATTTTTTGGAAACATTTTATTTATTTGTTTGTTTGTTTGTTTATTTGAGAGAGAGAGCAGGGTGAGGGACAGGAAGACAGAGACAGGCAGACTCCTTCATGAGCATGAAGCCCAACACAGGGCTCGATTCCACAACCCTGAAATCATGACCTGAACCGAAGTCAACAGCCACACGCTCAAGGGACTGAGCAATCCTAAGTTTAAAAAAAAAAGAAAGAAAAAGAGCTCTATACAGATGTTCAGCCAACCACCTTAAAACTGACATCATTGGACTAAAAAGATTTCTCTTTAGCAGTCCACTTTATATGTATGATTCTGATTAGCTAATCATTGAAAAATTAAGAAATTAATTTCATGTAATCATTACTTTGAAACAGCACATTTACTATTCTTGACATTTTTACCATGCTTCAAGGATTCTTATTTTCCAAAAAAAAAAAAAATGTCATTGCTCAGGAAACTGTTAAATAGGAGCTATTTTGAGGGGGGAAGTTGGCACTGATCATTTATTGCAGAGGCATATTAAAGAATGAGAAAACAAAATGCTATTTTGGCACTCACCATTTGGAACATACACAACATGACAGTGTGTAAAATTCCCTTAGGAAGCGACAGATCTAGATTGTTGCCTCCCTATATTGATTAAGTTTTTGCACTTATTTTTATGGCATAAAAATATTGGATATTTAAGAAGTCTCTTACTTTGTCTCCTTTCCATGAAGGAACCTCCTAAAGAATCAATAGAAAAAGAGGAAAATGCTGCTGTCAAAATCCAAGCAGCCTTCCGGGGATACTTAGCCAGAGAGGAGGTGAAGAAAATGAAATCGGGTAAGGCTCAAGAAGAGGAAAGAGAAGAAAACGAGTGAGAAGACTGGTTTTACTCCCCCGCTCCCCAGAAAAAAAACATGAAAAAATCATCCAGATCCATCAAACTTGCTGTGATTTTGTTTTTTTTTTCTTAGTAAGGGAGATTTGATGTCGTGAAATAGCATTTGTTGCTGTTGTGAAAACCTGTCATGAGCATTTGTTTAATAAACATGCCATTGAACACATGCCTCTTAAAGATTTCTCTGAGTTCATGAGTCTTATTTATACTTTTCCCAAGTCTCTGTATAAAATTCTAGAACTGGCATATCTGAGTTTTCAGGACTCTCAGTGGTTATGTGGTCTTACCATTATCTAGTGAATAAATCCTCTATCACATCCCTCAGAAATGGTCTTTCTGCTCCTGGTTCACTTCCAGTGACAGAGAATTTTTCTGCCTTTCAAGCATAGTCCATTTAAGTTTTGAATAACTCAAATTATTAAAAAGATAAGCTGAATCCAAAATCTATCTCCCTGTAAGTTTCATCCATATGTTTTCATTTGTCATGTAGGCATGCAGTCATTTATTGAAAAAAGTATTGAGCCCAAAACATGAGCTGGAATTTAGTAGTGAATCTGCTCCTACACCCATGCCACTAACACCTTTTTTTTATGTTGCTCTCCAGAACCACACAGAATAAGAATACATATTTGAAAAACAAACAAACAAACAAACCAGAAACAGAAACCATCGTAGCATCATAAGTACTCTCCCATAAATACTAAATCTTCCCAATTTTTCCCCAAACAATGGTAAACACCTGTGTCATAAACTCAGAGGCCTTATGTCTTTTTTTTCCCAGTGAATCATTCAAGCTCCCTTTTAGAAAGTTCAGTCTCTCCTTTTTTAGACCTTCTCACCCTTGAATATCTAAGAAACTGTTGGATTCATGACTTAGACCAAAAAAATGCAGTCCCCTTCCCAAAACAAAATAGAAAGGAGGTGGTCTTGTTTAACTAACGCTGTTACCTTCTACTACAATGATGTAGCATTGTGGTAATGTCCTGACTGGTTCGGACATCTGTCTGCACACATTGGGTGTTCCAAGCTTTGGTTCTAGGACTACACCTCTTTAATTTGACAGTCACACAGCCATCGTTCACCAAAGCTCAATAACATGCCTGGCTCTGCTTTGAAGAGCTTCTAAAACCAGCCCCATGTTATGCATAACAAGTGTACACCTGCAAACACTTAGATCCTTGTCTTAAACTCAGACATTCTCTTTCTGCAAAACAGTTTTATTTCAGGTGCCCCATTTCCCCACCACCACCATCTCTGAGCCTTTATCAGGCTCTACAACAGAAGCTCATCCAAGTGATCTTGTCCACTCAAATCAGATGACTTATGCCAACAATTTCAAGGTTGTGGCATTCATTCTCCAATCTCCACTCACCTCCGGATAGCCATCCCCCCTTCCGAGGTCTGATTGCCACTACGGAGCTGCATGCTAGCTAAATACAAGTCTTTAATACCCACTGGACCTCTTCTTCCTAGCCTGAGCCCACCTCTCCCAGGTTTAGAGAGAAAATAGAAGTAATCAACTCTCCTCCAGCATGCCAGATGCTCATTCCTCTACTCCATTCAAAGCACCAACCTTCAATCCATTTGCTCCTCAAACAAAGCCATCCTGCTTGCGAGATTATGAAGGGGTCCCAGAATTTACAAAGATTCAGTTTCTCTGTCCAGGAAAGAAGACCAGAAGAGAAAAAGGAGATTTTTTTTCCCTATGAGTATATAGCAAGAAAAAAAGGAAAAAGATACCCATTAACTTTTTAATACTGTTCTATATATAAAGTGATTAACACTGTGCTTTCCACATATAAGTACACATCCATACACAAATCTGGTGTCAATGACATTTTTGGTGAAGGAAGAAAAGAGAAGAGAGTAGGGAGGAATGGCTGTCGTATCATAACACACATATTAATAACACTTTACTATCATTTAATTGGTTTTCCTCTTACCTTCCTGCCTGATCCTTCTCAATCTCCTTTGCTGGTAACTTCAACTCCCCAACCAGGAAACTCTAAAGTGTCCCCAGGCTCAGTCACTGACCCCCTTTTCAAGTCATCACCTTACTGATCTTATCCAATCTCATGACTTTAGAAGCCGTCTACAGATTACTACTCTCAGATGTGCACCTGTATACACTGGACCTTTCTCCAGCTCCAGACTTGTATATTCAATGGCCAGCTTAGCATCCCTATAGATGTCTATAGGCAACTCAAACTTCACACGGCCAATACCATGTTACTGCTCCTGACAACCTCTCCTGATATTACTTCAAGTCTTCAAGTCCCTCCATTTTTCCCATCTCAGAAAACGACCACTCCATTCTCCTGTTTGCTCAAGTCAAGAGTTCATCCTCAACTCCTGACTTCATCCTCAACTCCTCTCTTTCTTTCATATTCCATTTAGAGTCTATCAGCTAAACCTGTGGGTTCTATCTATAAATATACCCAGAATCTGACCACTTCTACTGTGACCACCCTGGTCCTAGTTCCCATCCTCTCTTGTAAATTATTGTAATTACCTCCTTATTGCTCAGTCATGACCACATTGATGCTGCATAACCCATCCCAAAGTCAGAGACTTAAAACAATTACTTTTTTCTCATGAGTCTGTGGATCGTTAGTTGAGGTAGGCTGGACTCCAGGCTGGAGATTAGGTTCAGATCTGCTCTAAGCTGAATGTTTGTGGGTTGATAGGGGAAGGTCTGCTTCACGCTGTGAGCCCAGGAACCAACTGCTTCATATGTGCTATTCAGAACCCATACTAAAAATGCTACCCAAGACATGCTCTTCTCGTGGTAGTCATAGAAGCACAAGTGGGAAAAGCCAACACAGACTATTTCAAGCTTTTGCCCATATCACTTTTCCTGGCATTCCATTGACCAAAGAAAATACTTGACCAAGCCCAAAGTCAAGAGGTGAGAAGATACACTGTTCACCATGCAACCATAGCAAAGACCTCATATATGCATAAGAATACTACAGGATAGTGAAGAATTGTGTGAAGAACCAATAATTAAATCTACCACAGTCTGCTCTCTTCTTTATAATTATTTGCATACCTTTCAAATATATGCAAAATAATTCACTCCTATCCCAAGACCTCTAAAAGATCCATCAAATCCTTGAAATTCTGGATCTATATCAGGTCCAGATATGGCTGTTCCTGAGCCTATGGATTAAAAGAACAAGTGTCTTCTTCTCATACAGTCAACATTCAACAAATGATGGGCAGAGACAATACAACCACAAAAAAAAAATACTCTCATTCAAAAAATAAAACAATGGAAGCAAAGAGAAGTCACTGGTCCATAACAATTACGAAATCCCACTGAGTGAAGATTGTCAGGTTCCTCTGTTTAGGAAAAGGGAATAATGTTCCATGATTAGGCACAGGTTCTGCTCTCTAAGAATGACTTTCCAGTCTATTCATCATAACTCTTGGTTCTTCAGTCTAGAAAATTATTCTTTTTCCATCATCTGCCCTAGTCACTTGGAAAGGGCATTGGCAAATATGTCTTTCTTGGTAGATAAGTGGATTTCTCAACCAGATTCCTGCTCGTAGAAAACTGAGAACCCAAATTTCTGTTCACATCTTGCACATCTTTAGTATCTTTTAATTGTTGGTAATACTTTTACCAATAGACTTTTCTTAAAAATTTTTTATGAGTTTTCTGTGCTTGACTTTAGTCAACTTCATGAGCCAAAAGCTGAACCCATAATTTCTTTCAAGGTATACCTCCTCTCCTCCAGATTTAATTATGTTAAAAAAAGTGAGAAATTGGAACCAGTATTTCAATATTCTAAAGCCTCATAACTTCACAATTAGTATCCCTACTTCCAACCTTTTCCCTTTTCAACACAGTAGCCAGAATGTCCTATCATAGTTTAAGTCATACGGTTGTCACGCCTCTGCTTAAAATTTCCAATGACTTCTCATCTCATTCAGAGTAAAAGCTAAAGTCTCCATAATGGTCTATAAAGTTTTACGCCGATCTTGACACTTGCTACCTCTCTAACTCCTTTCCCTTATCAACTTTTCTCCATGTTTCTAAACACCATCTAATGAATACATCTTGTTTACTGCCCTCTTCCTCCTCCTAAAGTGTATGTTCCATGAGGATAGAGGTTTGTCGTTTTGTTCACTGCCTCGTTCCTCTATTACATGCAGCAGAAAGGACTGAAATGTTTCTAGTGGCTCATACAGAAGTGGGAGGAGAAGGGAGAAGAGATATTTATCTTCTTCGATCAAATTAGCTCTGATTGGGTAATACACCCATCCCTGAATAAATCACTGACACTAGGGGAAAAGGATATGCTAATTGGCCCATACCTATCACCATCAGAACCCACTCCTGGGAGTAGAGGGTTAATTTTGCCCCCCCAAAAAACCTGGTTGAAATTCAGGAAAGTTTGAAATCCCTTCCAGGAAATAGAGTAATATTGTCAGGAGGAAGGGATAGGGGATGCTGGGCAAGCACCCAACAAATAGCATCACAATATTTAGTCACCACATGGCTTCACATTACACTGAGTTATTTATTCAATTATTTGCCAAAACTAAACACGAGGGAAGTATCAAAAATGAAAGAAAAAAACTTAAAACAACAGATGCGAGGCTAACAAGCATGGAGGGCTCTGAGTAGCCTGCCACAGAAATTGGTAATTTGTGGACTTACGCAATGAGGACAGGAAAAGTCTCCCAAAAGAAAGAGCTTTGGAGTCTAGAGAACATGAAAAATCATGTGAAATGGGGCGCCGGGGTGGCTCAGTTGGTTAAGTGACTGCTTTCAGCTCAGGTCATGATCTTGGAGACTCGGGATCGAGCCCCACATCGAGCCCCACATCGGGCTTCCTGCTCGGCGGGAAGCCTGCTTCTCCCTCTCTCAGTCCCTCTGCTTGTGTTCCCTCTCTCGCTGTGTTTCTCTCTGTCAAATAAATAAATAAAATATTTTTTAAAAATCATGTGAGCAAGAAAGAGCTGAAACTGTTTTTAAAATATATGCAAAATTTTGTTCTGGGGGAGGCTAAGTGTGAGAGTTTGTGACCCTGAGTTTTTCATAAAACATTCTTAAGAACACTGTTCTTTTCTATAGGTAAGGAGTTTCTGTCGAGATCATCAGTCAGTCCGTTTTAGTAAATTTAAATCCAACATAATAACCTGGAGGGATGAGCTCCCTGATGCCCTGTAATACAGAGCGCAGTCAGTGTCTGTGAGTGAGAGATGAGCCCAGGAACAGAACTGGGATTGTTGCTGCCATTCTGTCTCTAAACATGACATCATAAACTTTGGTTGTTGGTCTTAGAGCAAGCTCAACAGTCCCTAATTTCTCATTAAGAATAACTTAGTAGTTTCACTATATCTCAAGCTAACTTGAGTTTTCTAATATATGGAAACATTTCAGCAGGTATCATATTTTCTCCAAACCAGGTTTTGGCCTACGAAATTATTCCCACGTTCCTGTTTTATGGAAGAAAAAGGAAGGTTATAAGAACCAAGCACTGCATCAAAAACTAATGATGTATTTTATGGTGACCAACATAACACAATAATAATAAAAAAAAGAGTACAGACCATCAAAACAACAACAACAACAAAAGAATCAAGTACTAATTTCCTACATGAGCTCTCTTGGCCTGAAGATATTTCTAAAAAGCAGGTTTAAATATAAGACTAGGACTTGGGCTGTTTGTTTTTAGTGCGATTTTACCTCTCCCATCTGTAATGAATATATAATGACCGATTTTGTCTGAATTTATGAGGATAAACTTCTATCCAATCGGAAGAGCTTTTAACAAATATAGCTCCTGGGGTTGACAATCACTTATACCTGCGAAGCTCTCAGAAGAGAGTGGACATGAAAAATGTGATACTTCAGAAGGTAAAAATACTTCTGTGAGTAAAACATGCTTGGGAGTACACAATCTCCGTCGTATAGAGACAAAATATAAAAGTCTGCCGGATGGTGATGTTATTGTAACTAAAATCACAAGAGCCTCCACATTCATTACCCGATACCTCGCCACAGGGCTGTCAGCACTCCACAATCAAGAGATCATGACAGGAAGGAATATACTCTCCCAAGGGGATCAGAGATCACGGAAAAGGTGCGAAAGTCTGCCATCATTGTGGACCTGAGGACACCTGTCTCAGGATTCTGACCACTCAGGCATTTTGTTCCATCGAAATTATATTATTAAGAAGCAGGGATCAGTTTGAAAAACCAGGCATTAAGCCAATTTTGGAAGCTGCCAGAAAGACTTGTTTTTGAAATCCTTGAGACAATTGAAAACATGCTTGCCTGGAGACGTAAGCAATTAGAAGGGAAACATGATCAGTGACTGCAGTGCTAGCCCTACGAGGAGTCTGGAGTCATCTGCTTTTAGATTGTTCGAGTCCTGCAACGAAGGCTGTAGTGTGCCGCCCACACCTCCCCCTCTCCCACCCTAGGTTTTCAGGACCGAAAGCTACTTCTGTTCTGGAAAAAGCCTTCAGCATCAGGGAGCTGCTTCCCCCTTGGTCGCACCCTCCCCGGAGACAGTTTGTTTTCTAATGACGATAGTGGTACAGGGACATGGCCCCTTGTCTCAGAGCGAGACATCTGCGCAGGGCCCGCCCAGGTCTCAGCCATACTATTGGCTGAGCCTCTGTTACAGCTTCAGCCTAGTTCACCTTCCTCCTCCATCCATCCAGTCCTGCTTCCCTCCCCTCCCTGTACCTGTAAGGTCCAGCTACGGTTCAGTAAACCACCTCTGCTCAAACCCTCAAGACCATCAGTCTCAGGAACCATTTCCAAGGAACCTGACCTATAGTTAACCCGGAAATCTCTGACATACCTGCACGTCTACAAACTCTTTTCTTCCTCTAATGTCATCTGCATGAAAATTCAATGATGGACATCCCAGCCGATCAGGGGCTAATGTATAATCAAAAAATATGCATTTCTACTTCCTGTCCAAATTAATTATAATTACTAAAATTCCAAATAATGATACTATGTACTGAACTGTGTTTCCTCCAAAATTCATGTGTTGAGGTCCTAACCCTACAATCATATTTGATCATATTTGGATTTGGGGCCTTTGTGAGATACTTAGGTTTAGATAAAGTAATGAGAGCAGGGTCTTCATGGTGAAATTAGTACCCTGACAAGAAGAGACCTCAGAGATTTCTATCTCTCTCTCTCTCTCTCTCCTCTCTCTCCACCCACCGCCTTCTTTCCATTATAATGGAAGAGCTAATGGTGAGAGCTTAGGACTCATTGATGAATTAGCAGGTATTATAATGGGAGAACACGGCAGGGGCTGTTTAACTGCCACTTTGAGCCTCAGAGCAGATTTTTCTGGGGGTGGCTTTTTCTTGACGATCAAGTATCACCCCCACCTTCCTATTAGCATCTAGCTTTTTTTTAAAGATTTTATTTATTTATTTGACACAGAGAGAGATCACAAATAGGCAGAGAGGCAGGCAGAGAGAGAGAAGCAGGTTCCCTGCTGAGCAGAGAACTGGATGTGGGGCTCAAACCCAGGACCCTGAGATCATGACCTGAGCGGAAGGCTGAGGCTTAAGCCTCTGAGCCACCCTGGTGCCCCTAGCAAACTAGCTTTTATCTTTGATTTCTCTACTTCACCAACACAGATCAAAAGTTGAACTTTAGCTCTAGCGAGAAGTCCAGATTGGCTTAAGTCAAGTAGCACCTTTTATTATTGTTTCAGACCAGACTGATTTAGGGCCGTCTGATTAGATGAGCAGCTCTCACCTGAGGGTGATCCCACCCCCCAGGAGACTTCTGGCAATGTGTGGACCCATCTTTGCTTGTCCCAATCCAGGCTGGAGAGGAATGGTATCAGTATCTAATGGGTAGAAACCAGAGATGCTTCTTAACATCCTTCCTACAAGGCTCAAGATAGACACCCCTCTCAGCAAAGAATTATCTAGCCCAAATGTCACTGAGTTAGGCATAAAAAATGCCCTGCAGCTGTAAGGGAGAACAAGCTTTAGAATAAAGCCGACAGAGGAGGAAGTAGGTCAAAAAGACAGAAAGACACTGTATCTATCTGGTCAATGACCTACTCCGTGACCCGCTGAAGTCCAAGGTTTTCCACTTGTATGATCCTATTAATACCCCCATTTTTTTTTTTTTTTTACTTTTTGGTAATCTGCTTTATTTCTAATAGTTTTTGGCTGTAACTGATATTGTTCTAAATTCATCACTCCTGCGTCAAAGACTAGGAAGAAGAAATGCAGACGTAAAGATAAAGGAAAAAAGAGGAAAGAACTCAAGATAGGGACTAAAGGGATCAGCAGCTAGACCCAGATAGGCAAAGAAAGACAACATGCTGCAAACCGTCGGCTAGGGCTTTTGACCCACCAGTTGGGATTTACAGGAATTAATACTGTGGAGGATGAAAGTATTTAAATCATGATCCTTTCCTCAAGGGAACAGAGAGATAAGACCTACAAAGAATACAGAAAAGATAGAAAAAGGATTTTTAAAATATAACGCAAAAAGCACACACCATAAAAGAAACATCTGATAAATATGATCACATTAAAATTTAAATTTTCATGTATCAAAAAACACCATAAGCAAAGTGAAAAACACAGCACAGAATGAGAGGAGATATTTGCAATTCAAAATGCATAAAATTAACAAAGGGTTAGTATCCAGAATATAACTTCTACTCAGTATAAAAACTTTGCATGGGAATTCATGATAGTGATTATTGTAGAGAATGGAAGAGAATAGGACTGAAGAAGGTGGCCAAAAGGATCTCAAGTATATACATGCTTTATTTCTTAAAAACAAAACAAAACAAAACCTGGAGTAAGACAATGAATACAAAAAAGACAATTTAATAAAGCTTGGTAATTGGAACATGCATGTTTTTTATACTAACCTCAATTCTTACCTGTATGTTTCAAATACATTTTACCAAAAAGTTATGAATTCCTGCAAATCATTAAGAAAAAAATTGGGGGGGGGGGCGCCTGGGTGGCTCTGTTGGTTGAACGACTGCCTTTGGCTCAGGTCATGATCCCAGAGACCCGGGATCGAGTCCCGCATCGGGCTCCCTGCTCGGCGGGAAGCCTGCTTCTCCCTCTCTCACTCCCCCTGCTTGTGTTCCCTCTCTGGCTGTGTTTCTCTCTGTCAAATAAATAAAATCTTTAAAAAAAAAAAAAAAAAAAAAAAAGAAAGAAAGAAAGAAAGAAATTTAGGAAGTGGGCAAATATATGAACAGAAAAGGAAATCCAGTTCCAGTAAACATATCAGGAAAAGATGGGACTCCTCCCCAATAAGGGAAATGTCGCTTAAACAATGGTGAGATAGGACTTCTCATTTGGAGGCTGGCAAAACTTAAAAGTAGATGATGTGCAACCTCTTGAACTCATACTACTCTTGGCAATGCATCAGCCCATTAGCAAATAAACTTACTGATAATAAGCCTACTTGTTAGTGTTTATGGAGGTATTTAATACACCATGTTTCTCCTTTGTCAAAGGATCGCCTTTAAGCTCTGACAGTAAGGGACACTCAGGAGAGACTTCAAGGCTGCTAGACCAGGATGGCACATGTCCCTTTCTTTCTTTTTTATTTTTTTTTCAAGATTTTATATATTTAGGGGCGCCTGGGTGGCTCAGTTGGGTAAGTGACTGCTTTGGGCTCAGGTCATGATCCTGGAGACCCGGGATCGAGCTCCATGTCAGGCTCCCTGCTCGGCCGGAAGCCTGCTTCTCCCTCTCTCACTCCCCCTGCTTGTGTTCCCTCTCTGGCTCTATTTCTCTCTGTCAAATAAATAAATAAAATCTTAAAAAAAAAAAAAGATTTGATATATTTATTTGCAAGAGAGAGAGAGACAGAGCACAAGTGGGGGAAGGGACAGAGGGAGAGGGAGTAGACTCCCCGCAGAGCAGGGAACCCAACACGGAGCTCAATCCCTGGACCCCAAGAAGCCAGAGGCAGCTAGCTACTTAACCAACTGAGGCACCCGGGTGCGGTGCCACATGCTCTTTTCTGTTTAACTTCTCACTGGCTTCCTGTGCCTGTTGCTATCATTCAAGGCTGCTGCTTCCTCCCCTCAGAGTAAAAGTTCAGAAGCAACGGAAGCCAGCTTTTCGTGGGGCCTCAGAGACGCCCACTCCAGCTAAGTGTTCTTCCTCAAATGCCTGAGTTTCAGCTCTGGGAGGCCCTTTCACTAAACTTCTAATATTTCTAATATTATTCTGCCATAAAAAGGAATGAAGTATTAGGGCACCTGGGTGGCTCAGTCGGTTAAGCGTCTGAATCTTAATTTCAGCTCAGGTCATGATCTCAGGGGTCATGGGATCAAGCCCCACACCAGGCTCTATGCTCAGGGGGGAGTCTCCTTGAGATTCTCTCCCTCTCCCTCTACCCCTCTCCTGCTTATTCTCTCCCTCTCCCTCACTCTCTCTCCTCTAGTAAATAAATCTTTAAAACAAAAAGGAATGAAGTATGATTACATACATACAACATGGAGGAGCCTTAAAAAAACACACACACACAACTGTGCTAAGTGAAAGAAGCCAAACACAAAAGGCCACATGTTGTATGATTCCATTTATACGAAGTATCCAGAATAGGTAAATCCATAAAAACAGGAAGTAGGTTAATGATTTCCAGGGGATGGGAATCGGGATTAACTGCTAATAGGTACAGAGATGTTAGAAATATCCTGATCTAGGGCGCCTGGGTGGCTCAGAGGTTTGAGCCTCCACCTTCAGCACAGGTCATGATCTCAGGGCCCTGAGATCAAGTCCCACATCGGGCTCTCTGCTCAGCGGGGAGCCTGTTTACCCCCTTTCTCTGCCTGCCTCTTTGCCTATTTGTGATCTCTCTCTCTGTCAAATAAATAAATAAAATCTTTTAAAAAAGAAAAAAAGAAATGTCCTGATCTTTTCGAGATGTTAGAAATGGCCTGGAATTTGATGGTGCTGATTGTTATACAACATAGTGAATATACTAAGAACCCCTGAAACACACACTTTAAAGTAGTGAACCATATCTTTTGTGAGGCATATCTCAATTTTAAATGCTGTTAAAATAAAATTCAATACAAGGATTGAAGGAAAAGTTTGGAGAAATCTCAAGAAAGAAGGGTAAAAAGACAACAATGGAAAATAGGAGAAAATTAGAAATTTAAGGGAAAGGAGGGCAGGAAAAGACAATAGAGCAAATTATCAGTGAAATAGTTCTAGAAACATTTCCAAAACTGAAGGCACGCTTTCGAGATTGAAAAGATCCTGTATCTAGAACAATGGATAAAAGTAAATCCACTGCAAAGCACATCGAGAATATTTGTTTGAATATCTAAGGACAGTAAGAAGACTCTACTAATTTTGAGAGAGAGAAAGAGGGGTTTCTCAAGAGCTATACTGCACTGGAAATTTCTTTGTGTTTCTGAAAGAAATTGCTCTGTACCCCACCAAACTGTCATACACGTACAAGGATAAGGCATGCAAACTGTTCTGGATATTTTCTATTTTCCTTTCCAGCCCTTCATTCTGCTTTCTGAACTAGTAGAATTTTTTAAAAATATTTTATTTATTTACCTAAGAAAGAGAGAGAGCATGCATGAGTCAGGGGTAGGAGCAGAGGGAGAGGAGAAGCAGACTCCTTGCTGAGTGCAGAGCCCAACGCAGGGCTCTATCCCACAACCCTGAGATGAAGACATGAACAGAAACCAAGAGTCGAAGGTTTAACTGACTGAGCCACCCAGATGCCGCTGCACTAGGAGAATTTTTAAGTGATCTGAATTAATGGTTTCCTTTGCCTTCTAAGTCTCATAGTTGGAGACATCAGCGGGAGGTCAGAGGTCAC
>PITA01012190.1:0-63407 GCA_004023965.1 Spilogale gracilis
ACTAAACTGATAAATGAATTTAGTAAAGTCACAGGACACAAAATCAATGTACAGAAATCTGCTGCATTTCTATACACTAATAATGAAGCATCAGAAAGAGAAATTAAGAAAATAATTCCATTTACAATAATAAGATACCTAGGAATAAACCTTTCCAAAGAGGTGAAAGATCTGTATTCTCAAAACTATAGACTACTGATGAAAGAAATTAAAGATGACACAAAGAAATAAAAAGTATTCCATGCTCAAGGATTGGAAGAATAAATATTGTTAAAATATCTATACTACCCAAAGCCATCTACATTATGCAATCCCTACCAAAATACCAACAGCATTTTTTCATAGCGTTAGAACAATCAGTCCTAAAACATATATGGAACCACAAAATACCCCAGAAGCCAAAGCAATTTTGAAAAAGCAAAGCAAAGCTGGAAGTCTCACAGTTCCAGACTTCAGGCTAGCTTACAAAGCTGTAGTCATCAAAACAGTATGGTACTGGTACAAAAGTAGATATGGAGATCAATAGAATATAAAACCCAGGAATAAGCCCACACTTATATAGTCAATTAATCTTCAACAAACTAGAAAAGAACATCCAATAGGAAAAAGACAGTCTCTTCAACAAATGGTGTTGGGAAAACTGGATAGCTACATTCAAAAGAATGAAACTGGACCGCTTTCTTAAACCACACACAAATATAAACTCAAAACAGATTAAACACCTGAATGTGAGACCTGAAACCATAAAAATCCTAGAATAGAGCACAGGCAGTAATGTCCCTGACACTGGCCATAGCAATACTTTTTTAGATATGTCTTTTGAGGGGAGGGAAATAAAAGTAAAAATAAGGTATTAGGATACATCCAAATAAAAAGCTTTTTTTTTGGTTTTCCCCAGCAAGGGAAACAATCAGTGAAGCTAAAAGGCAGTCTACTTAATGCGAGAAGGAATTTCCAAACAACATATCCTAAAGGGATAGTATCTAAAATCTATAAAGAACTTACATAAACCCATCCTTAAAACCAAATAATCCAATTAAAAATGGCTGAAGACAGGAACAGACATTTCTCCAAAGAAGACATATAAAATAGCCAATAGACACATGAAAAGATGCTCAACATCACTCATCAATAGGAAAATGTGAACCAAAACCGCAATGAAATATCAACTAACACCTATCAGAGTGGTTAAAATTAAAAACATGAAAAACAAGTGTTGGTGAGAATGTGGAGAAAAGGCAACTGTCTTGTACTGTCAGTGTCAATGTAAATCAGAGAAGCCACTGTAGAGAACAGTATGGAAGGGCCTCAAAAAGTTAAAAATAGAACTTTCCTACAACCCAGTAATCATATTACTTGGTATTTACCCACAAAATACAAAAACACTAATTCGAAGGCATACATGTATCATATTTTATAGCAGCATTATTTAAAACAGTCAAATTATGGAAGCAGCCCAGGTGTCCACCAATAGATGAATGGATAAAGATGATGTGGTGTATACATATACAATTGGAATATTATTCAGCCATAAAAAGTTTGAAATCTTGCCATTTGCAATGACATGGGAGAGCTAGAGAGTATTATGCTAAGTGAAATAAGTCAGTCAGAGAAAGACAAATAGCACATGATTTCACTCATACATGGAATTTAAGAAACAAAACAAATGAGCAAAGGGGAAAAAAGAGAGGGACAAACCAAAAAAGAGAGTCTTGGGCACCTGGGTGGCTCAGTCATTAAGTGTCTGCCTTCGGCTTAGGTCAAGATCCTAGGGTCCTGGGATCAAGTCCCACATCGGGCTCCCTGCTCAGCAGGAAGACTGCTTCTCTCTCTCCCACTTCCCCTGCTTGTGTTCCCTCTATGGCTGTTTGTCTATCTGTCTCTCTCTGTGTCAAATAAATAAATAAATAAATAAATAAATAAATAAATAAATATCTTTTAAAAAGCCCTTTATATTAAAAAAGAAGTCTTAACTATAAAGAACAAATCAATGGTTATCATAGGGAAGTTTGGCGGAGGATGGGTAAATTAAGTGATGGGGATTGATTCATCTGAGTGATGCACAAAATTGTTTCATTACCGTATTGTACACCTGGAGCTAATATAACACTGTATGTTAACTATATTAGAATTAAAATTTAAAAAATAAATAAAAATCAGGAACAAATTTTAAAATGTCCTTTGGTTTGGATAGTTAATTTAAAGAAAAATATACCACTACAAATAAGAAAAGAGTTAAATTTTCCTCAACTCACTGCAATTAGTCATCCTATTTGTAAGACATTTTTTTCTTCCAACATATACTTCTTAAATAGCTTCTGAAATTTATGTGTGTGTGTTTGTGTGTGTATGTGTGGGTATGAAAGAGCTAGATGGAGAAGAATGAATTGAGTAAATTTGCATGGAAATATTTTTCCACTTACAAATGAATTTGCTTTTTGTTTTTTTTGGTCCTACATGAAAACAAAACATTTTTAGAATGCATTTTTATATTTATAGGTGCATTTTTAAAAAAGTTTTTGGTAACTGATATATGTTCTCTCATTATGTTAGAAATAGTTTGTATCTTATAATGAGGATAAGATTAAATGACAAGTAGAATGCAAAATATTATGTAGAATAAAAGGCAATATGTTCACTTTTGGGTTTTAAGCAGGGTGATTTATATAATGGACATTAAAATAGAAAAGGGGCAATTTTAAATTTGTCAAACAATTGTTATAGTGCTTAAATTACACTAGGTGCTTTATATATTGTTATTTAATTCTTAAGACAGTATTATTTAGTAGGTTTTATTGTCACTATTTTACAGAAGAGGGAACTAATGCACTTAGGAGTTGCCATATTTGCCCAAGTTCATACAACAGATAATTAGCAGAGCTAGGTTTTGGAATGATATTCTGATTCTAGAGGCTGTGACCATAAGGTTATGACCACAAGTATGTATAACATTTCAGAAAACTTCAAGCTTTAGCTCTTCTTGGGTTAGTTTTTATATTTGTTGTTTTCTTGATACTTTAAAGATTACCTTAATTAAGAAGCAAAAAAATAAATGCAGTATTTAAAATCTTTTCCCATTATTTTGTTTTTATCCTTTCTTATTCCCACTCCTTTATGATTTTTCCCTTTCTTACTGATTATACTTTCCAGCTCTTATATACATTTATCTATCTTACCATTTTTCTGTTTCCCATGTCATAACCCCTTTAATTATTAATTTATTCTCAATTATTTGGATTTGATTATGCTTCCTTGTTGAATCAGCAGTTATTTTCTTTTTTACTTATTAGTTCAATAATTTAAGGATTGAGGTCTCTGAATTGACTTTTTAATATGTTTATATACATATATACACATATGTGCGTGTGTGTCTTGTTACATTAGTTTAAATTTTTCTAATTTTCAAAACAGCCTATGATTTTAGTGTTAAGTGCATCTTCCATGTAGGGATTATTCAGTCTCGTTACCAACATCTAATTATCCTGCACTGTAGTCAGAAAACTAAGACTCACAATTCCTGCTTTCTGAATTTTTTATATTTATCATCACTCAATATTAATTATTTAAAATTACTTGTTTTTTTTAATTGCTTGGCTTATATGAAAATATCTTTTTGGTCTTTGTAGTAACTAATAAACATGCTGTTGGTTTTCTTAAAGTTGATTAGAAGTTTCATAATATGGATTTTTTCATTGTCATAGACAACTGTTCTAGTCAATTCTAAAGCATTTTATATGATTTTAAGTAATGTTCTGGAAAGGTATCAATTTTTGTCTCTCTTCCATATTTAAATGTAAACTCAGAGTCCACAAGTCTCTTAATTTTATATTTCCAGCGCTAAGTATCATTCCTGCTATATGATAGGTTTTCAATAATAAATGTTTTCCTTTCATTTTTGTTTTTACTCTATTACCAGTGAGATGGAATAAAGGTAGCAAATAAATGATGTCTATGAAGGACTGCAGTGGACAAAATCATTCAAAAGAATTTCTTGTTACAGATACAGCCTAGATAAATGAAATAAAACAATGAATACATTATTATACTCTATAGGATTAGTATTCATAATACAGTTGGATAAAAAAATGTTAACTCAGCAAAATTAGATAATTTTTATAAAAATGAATTTTCCATTTAAGATATTCCCAGTGCTCCTAAAATGACCACCATGGGACCGACCCTCTTTCTATGAAGGCTCTTCCTCCAGGGTTATGGTAAAGCAGGTTGTATGCTGAATTTATAATTTAGATTTTAATAAATATACAAACTAACCATCTGTACATCAGTTAATGATTTTCATCATTTCTTAAAATGTTTTCCATAGAATAATAGTTCTAAGAGGATAATTGATTGATCTGAGAATAGAGGATGTGCGGTCAAATACGTTTACATATCATATTTGTCTCTAGAAGAGTTTCGGTGAAGAATAACTTATTAGAAAATCTTCAAAATGTTCTATTATAGAATTCTGCTGAATTTTGTTAAACCTAGTATTTCCAAACTTACTTGAAAATATGATTATGGAATTAAATGCACCAGTGAAATCAATAAACACATACATAAAGATAGCTCTGTGTGGTAAGTGTATAAATGTGTATACTAAACTAGTTTTATAAGGAAATATTGGTCCAAAAGCTACTTTATCATGAAAGGTTTCAAAGATGGTTGACAAGTCAAATTAATTTTGTAAAAGTTTGACAATCAAATATGTTCTAAGTTTTTAAAGTATATCTTGGGGTAACTGTAAAGCTAATTTTTGCCGTTATAATACTATTCTTTTCCTTAAAATTCTTGAGTAGAAAACAAATTGTAATAACATCAATTGAAAGAAAAAAAAATTGTCATTTGAAAATTTGCCTTCTATATTTAGCAAAAAGCAGCCTTAACTGAAAAAAAAATTAAAAAAAAGGAAAGAAAATCTATAGTTCCAAAACATTTTAAGTATAAGGTAAGAGATGATTTGGGGTTACTGATACATACAATCTCATATTCTCATCTTCTTGCTATTGTTTTGCATTCGTTATTTTATAATTGTTTAATGATTGAAGTTTAATGGATACAATCAAGTAAGAGAACGTCATGCAAAGTTTACAAAATTCTTTATAAGTCACAGGATCCAATTGATGTTTCTTCAAAAATTATAGTACAAGAATATTAGTATTTTATAAGAGTTCTCTGAAACAAATGAGGTGCACAGACATCTGGCTTCCCTTCAACATCTATTCCTCCCTTGTTCCACAGAAATGTACATTTTGGTTGGGCATGCGGTTACCACAACGTATTTTCCAGCCTGCCTCGATGCTAAGTACTGGGCAATGAATTATAAACAGAGGTACCTAGAGGATATTTTTTGGCCTCCTCTTCATCCCTTCCACCATTTCCATCCTCCTGCATGGGTTTTAGAGCTGCTGTCTTAAGTTAGAGGCAATACATGGTAAACCAAACAGTACAGAGAAGCTGTGTCCCGGAGAGCTCAAAGCCCCACATCACCCAAAACTTGTATATAAGCAAAAAGTAAATTACTATTTTGTTACTGTCACATGCTAGTTTGGGTTTTGTGTCACTTGCAGCTAAACTTCATCTTAACTAACACAGAATTGTTGGAAGAGGGATGATACTGACTAAACAACTTGGCATTTTTATCAAAGAACAGTCATTCTTTACCTTTAAGTGATTCACAAACACACAAGAGAGACATTACATACTGCATGTTTATGACATTACAAATGATGCTCAAGCCTAATGTCCCTGATTTCTCTACTACAACTTGTTTGATTAGCCCCCTGACACTATTTTCAATTGAGGGAAAGCAAAAGTAATTCATGACATTTTCAGAAATTTGGCTAATCTACTTTTACAAACTTGTCAGCTGGGGTTTCAAGCTCAGGGTGACTCAGCAGTTAAATATATGTTTTTTTAATTTCTCATTTTCTAAGAGAAGCAGAGCTTTTCAATCAACAAATCCTTCCCTTTATGTTGGCCAACAGTGTTTTTTCTTTGATTTGATGTGAAACCTCCTGAAAATGACCTTGGAAGTAAGATCCCAAAGGACTATATTCAATTTAAGTCCTCTCTGCCAAAAGGAGACTAACTGCTTATTTTTACAGGGACAGACTTGAAGCACAATGCATCTCACTGCAGAACAGATATAGTATATAATTCATAGCGTTGATAGCTCACCAACTTTGGGAAAAGCACCTGGAATCACATGCCCTTCTGCTATTGCTTGTTTTTTGTTTTTGTTTTTGTTTTTCTTTTTTTCTATCGGAAAGAATTAAATTAGAAAGAATTACAAAGAAGGTGGCAACACAGAAGAAAACTGGGAGGGAGGAGGTAACAGGAAATGAAAGAGTTCTAGAAGTCATGTCAAATTTAAGGCAAACTCACCGTGACAGTTAACCAATTTTTAAAAATTCTTCATGTACTCCAGTACCTACCTGAGAGTACAACATAAACAACATGAACATATGCCCTAATGATATAGAAGAATGAAGTCCTAGTAAAGCTTGGTGTTGAGTAGAAACAAAGTTTGGTTAATTTAAACTCCAAGGCAATGATTAACTATTGATATGAATTTTTCATTTTTTGCACTGAAAATAGTGTGGAATGATCCTCTATCTCAAAAAAGTGGAGCAGAAACCTGTATATCACACAATATAGGATGCAATTTCAGCAGCCAAAGAACCTACATTTGCTTTATTCAGCTTTTATGGAAAAAAAATATATTTTCTGTGGGAATTTTATACTAATGAGGGGAGTATCTGATTTTTCCATTGCCTATCGCTAAATGTTAAATGTAAAATGAACCCATTTATAAACAGGCCAAACACAAAGAATACTAAGGCAAATTGTCTTATAGTTGTCTGTCCCCAATGAAGTTCTTTCTCTAGTCCACCAAAGATGAGCCCATGGGTGCCTTGTTTACTATGCAAGTTAGTCCTGCCTACTTTTCACCCAAATCTAGGTCAAGGCAGATTATTATCCATATCACCCCAAACATCTGATCTTAGTTGAAATTTCTTGATACTGATTTCTAGACTCTAGATTATTCCCCCCCCATTGTGGCCTATACCACTACACCTAGGAGTTTCATGGTCAGATATTCTCTTAGCTATTTTCCTGTGTCCCCTAAGCCTGTCTGAATGTTTACTTCCTTCTTCCATTCTTTAATGATAGGCCACGTCTTTCTTTGGGCATCACTAAATTCCACTTTGGGGGGCGCCTGGGTGGCTCAGTTGGTTAAGTGACTGCCTTCGGCTCAGGTCATGATCCCAGAGACCCGGGATCGAGTCCCACATCGGGCTCCCTGCTCAGCGGGAAGCTGGCTTCTCTCTCTCTCACTCCCCCTGCTTGTGTTCCCTCTCTGGCTGTGTTTCTCTCTGTCAAATAAATAAAATCTTAAAAAAAAAAATTCCACTTTGGACTTTTATTATAGATGTGTGTAAGACCAAAATGTGGACGGTGTCGTTACCTCTTAGCTATCATTACCTCTTAGTTTAGCCTAATCCCAATAACTTTTGACATATACACTGAGTCCAGTGCCAGAGCTTGATGCCTATCCCAATTCCCTTTGTATTATTGAGACAGTCTGTATTATGGTTAATTCAGCTCTACAAACAATGTTGACAGAATTCCAGGCACTGAGTCAAAATTAATAAGATATTGATTGTATATTAGGGAAAATCATACATATAAAAATCAACATAATGTGTTCACTATGTTGATGATTGGCCCAGAGATTTAATAATATGAAGTAGTTAAAAAAAGAAAGACAGGCATCTGTACTGGTCAAAAGGAAGTCTAGTTTTAAAACAAAATCAGTAGCTTGGAAGAAGAGTAAAGAAAGAACCAACGTAATAGCGGATTGTTCCTTGTGTATACTTCTATTCCCAATGCCTAATATATAGGCCTAGTATATTGGAAAAATGCACTAAACAGTTGTTGAAATGATTACTGATGAGATAAATAAATGATTATTCTCACTGCAAATTAAACTTGTGTAAGTTAAATAGATTAATGAGAAATTCTATCTGATGTCAGCTGTAACTCAAATACACATGCCATATGTACTAAATTGTAACACGTAAAGCTGATTTGTAGTGTGGCTTTATACATTATTTTAATCATAACAAAAACTGTTCAAAAAAAAGAGAGAAGACTTCTGTGGAAGATTGAAGAATTCAGTTAGTTCCTTGTGTTGAGGAGGTATGCAAGGGAAAAAAAAAAAAAAAGACTCACAACAGAAATGTCATTTGGGCAATTGCCAGGCACGTACATGTGCACAAACAATTCTGTGTTCAATTATTTGAAAATTAACTTTCAAGAGGTATCGCTTAATAATATAAAGTTTCTCCTGCATATAATATAAAAAATACACACATAATAGAGACATTTTATTTCCTCTGCCATTTGATAATATCCCCATTCTTACACATTTTGGAACCATTTCTATTTTCATTATAATCTTATAAATCCAAAAGAATTAATCTTAGTTTCACAAAGAATTTCATATACAATGAGTAATTATTGACAGGTGCTCTATTCCATTCCATTCACTCGGAGTTTATAATGCTTCTATGGAGGTGTCCAAGCAATCTCCGTTTTAAATGCTGAAATAGTATTTAGTTCTAAAGTGCTCCTGATGTCAAAGTTCCTGAGATGCATAAGCTATGTCAAAAGGACATTTCAGACAAAGAAATGGTTAATCCAAGACAGAGTAGGGAGAACATGGCATTGTTTATAACACTTTGTTCTGTATTTTAAGACCTTAATAACCCTTCTACAGAATCTGAGCCAATTGCTAATCAATAGTAATTACTTTTTTTCTAACTACCTAAAAAGTACTCTTTAACCGATAGACGTGAGTTTTTAGAATGCCACACATTTATTTTGTAGACATGAAATATGTAGCTATAATTCGAGTTTTGATATTTGTAATGTTTTCTGTTGCAACTTTATAGTAGGACCATTTTCAGCAATTGAAAGTGAAATAAGATCTTTTTCCAAGAAGGTAGTTGTAAAAGTTATAATTTTTGAAAGAGTAAGGCAGTAAAACATTTCCAATCAACCTCAACATTTTACTGAATAAGGTCATATAGATATTAAATGGATAACTAGATATATAAACATACTCTGAAGTATTTCTTCTGAACTCACATAAACTAATAGCTAAAATCCATGTAGTTCAAGCGGTGAAGCCTAACAAATAAATATGCAGTTGGACTTTTTTTTTGTCTTGCAGAAAAACTGCTTACATCATATTTTATTGAATAGTGCAGGACATTATCATTAGCAAGATTAATACAAAATTAGGAAAATTTAGAGCAGCTACTAAAGATTAACAGGAATTTTGGAGGAAAAATAAATGATGACATAGAATAATGTTTACTGAAGAATATAATATATAACAAAATAGTTCTGTGTGTCCATTTTAAAAAGTGCTCTTTTATTCCAACTCTGTGCTACGCCACATGCTTGCACTGGAGATAACAAGAGTTATTTCACAGAAACAAAAAGGCACTTCTCTCAATGGTTTTTTTTTTTTGTTTTTTTTTTTTGTTTTTTTATATAGATTCTCTAATATAATTAATGGAATTATTATATTATTTATACTAGAAACCTAGGTAACAATTTTAAACTTCTTTGCTCCTTTTATCATCCAAATGCTAACCAAATTCAGAAAAAAAGAATTATCTGTGAAACATACTTTTCATTTTTTCTTACCATTGTTACTCCCTTTTTCATATTTGCATTATTTCTTTTAATCTTCTCTCCTGAAACTATCTGAAGTTCTTTTTGAATATTAAAGTACTCAATTAGTTGTACTATTATAACAGTTATAATAATCAACTTGTATTTGAAGTTTTCCATTTACACATCGATGTTCTCCATTACACTGGTAAATCTAGAGGTTAAAGGTCCATGATATGCTCATTTCTTTAGCCTCTATCATCTAAAACAGTATATGAGTGGATTAAAATTAGTTTCAGACTCTTATTCTGAGCATAGACTACCAGTGCTAAGCTGTGAATGCAATATGAAACCGATTCTAAATTGTGCAGAGTCCCACAGTACTAGTTTAATTAACAAGAGATACTGTCTTAAAATACATTGTTAAATTTTTAAAAATTTTGTAGCTAGGGCACCTGGCTGGCTCAGTGGGTTAAGCCTCTGCCTTTGGCTCAGGTCATGATCTCAGGGTCCTGCGATGGAGGCCACATGGGGCTCTCTGCTCAGCAGGGAGCCTGCTTCCTCTACTCTCTCTGCCTGCCTCTCTGCCTACTTGTGACCTGTCAAATAAATAAATAAAGTCTTAAAAAAAATTTGTAGCTAATGGAGATTTCAACTTTGTATATGTATATATTATATTGTTATGTATATTATGCATGTAGTATATTAGATATATTATGCATAATATATATTATGCATGTAGTATATTATATATATGCATGCATAATATGTTTTGTTTTGTTTTGTTTCTGCTAGAGCCTGAATACAAGATGTGGGTACTGAGAAAACTGGCTACAATAATATAAATAGTTTGCTGTTCAAGCATTAAGGTGTAAACCCTATTTCCCTGTATGTAAAAAGGTGATTTATTTTTGAGTGGATTTTCTTGAAAGTAACAAACAGGTAATTTCCGTTTCCATATATGGAATATGTCATAGCATTTGAAAAACAGAAGGAACTCAATCTTTTTCTTCACTAATAGTTAAATATTTCAGAACTTTAAAAGCAGAATTAGATTTTTAGATAAATCAATGTGATAAGATCAAAAACTTTCACATTGTATATGAATTTCCATGAAAATGCAATAAAATATCAACAGTTATTAGTAAATTCCAAGGTGCTTTTTAAAATAAAATTTGAGCCTGAGTAGTTAGATGCAAATTCTGTATAGTTCACTGAAAACAAATCATATTTTGATATTTGACAACTGAACCTGAGAAAGTAACATAAAAATAAACTAGTAGGACTTTTAAGTACATTATAAACTGTCTTCAAGGGACTGGCCTATAATGTCTTCAGAAACTCTAGAGACATTCTGTCCTTGAATTTTCTCTGGTAAGATGAATTATAGCAAGCACAATTCTTTCTGTTAAAAACAATTTCACTCTTTTCTGATTTTTCACTCACTCGTATCCTTGACGTGTAAGAGGCTGAATGGAATAATAAGAAACTCCAATTTAACATAGAGAATATTATTATAGTAAGATTTTTCTGGTAGTGAATTTTCATGGGACATATCATGGTAGGTGATGACATCATAATTTCTGCTCATGATAATTACATTATCCAGGATAGGCTACATTATGATGTAATAACAAAGTAACTCTGAATATCTGTATGATAATATCAGAAATTTATTTCTTGCTAATTCTACATCACCTTTGCAGGTGTTTCTTTATAGAGCCACTCAGAGACCAGACTAACTGACACTCCATAGGTCATCTCAGCTGTAAAAGAGGAGACGCGAGAAATGGGCTCTTCATTAGCCTGGAAATGATATACTTCATCCCACTGGCCAACACAAAGGAGATGAATCTGCTTAGCTGCAAAGGAGTTGGGAAGTATAGGGAAGCAGATGAATATTTTTGGAAAGAGTGACTCTTTCCATCACAATAATCAATTCTCTATATGTTGTGAATGGTACTGTCATAGGCTGATCACACTGCACTAGTAAATTATTTTTATAATGTTTGTCTGAAGTACATAATTCAATCATGAATATTTTGTAGGAAAACATCCTCAATTATAATTTTACATTGTTTTACTTATTTCTCTGTTGTGGCAAACACTCAAACTACAGTTGTCTGTCAGGAAAGAAACAAGTCTACAAATAGAAGAGGATATTATTTTATAACAAAAAATAATATCATACTTACTACCATTAAGTAAGAAAGAACAAAACCCATGAACCTACATGTGTGACAGGCAAAACTAGATCAGCAGCTATGTTTTGTTATTTAAAATCAATACTTAAGAGCCTTTACTTCTTCACAAAGATAAAGCAGTTATCAGAGCTAATGGTTGATGTGAACGCTTAGCACTGTTTTAACAGATTACAGGTCGATTTTAATTTTGCTTTACAAATTACAAAGGAGCCCATCAATAAGATTATGGACGAGCGACACCCAAATACTGCTGAGGAAGTAGTCCATCCTTTCAAGTTCAAATGGATTAGAGAAAAACATAAAGGGAAAAAAACTGCCAGCAGTAATGGAAAAAATAATGTATTTTTTGTTTGTTCGTAAACCATGCAAAAATCTTACAGACATAATTACATTATAAAAGAAGCTGATAATTATTTCTCATAAAGACTTGGTTAGAAGCTTAGAAGAATCTCCTTGGTTAATCCAAAAACATGACTGAAAATTCTTTAAATATACAAAATTATCACTAAAAAACGATATATTCATTGAGACTTTGAATATGCAATACTGAGTGCAGTCTATTTTACAAACATAGGTTTTAGAAATATTTTATTATTAAGGAGATTTCCTTTCACAGAAAATTAGACAACTTCAGAAAAACATATGCTAACAAATATAGATATCACATGTACATGATTTATATTGCTTTCCCTTTGCTGTAAGGAACCATCATTTCCCTCTGCGCTAATTGTAATAGAATTCCCTGGTAAATTTGCTAAGCATTTTTAAAAACAGGGGGAAAGCTAAAGTAAAAAAATCTAGTCTATTACAATATGATAAATGTTCATAAGTTTATAAAATTACATTCTAAGTTAAGAGTATTATCAGTATGTGATAGAGAAGATATTCAAAGAAAAGCATCATATATATGTCTGTGTGTGTGTATAAAGATATATGATGAGATGACGAGTACACATATGGACTAATTATGCAGAATTTTATACAAAGGTCAGTATCAGAAGTATGACCAAATTATTGACAAAGAACAGAAGTGAACGATAATAAGCCAGCCATACCACTATTTCTTTCATTACTAAATAGTGGCATTAACACATGCGAGTACGTTTTAAGTAAAAAGACTCTGCATTTGGAAATTGTTTTACATAGCATCACACAAATTTGGACTTGAAAAAAAAGCCTTTTACGCCATGATGATTTTAGCATAGTCAAAAGAGAGGTGGAAAGTCCTGCCCTACAGCTGCCCTGTGAGGGGGTGCAGGGGAGAAAATGGGGGTCTATGACTGCACAGGACTCCTGGCTGTGCTTTGCTGCAGTCATTTCAGAGGACCTCTGGTGAGATTCCATTCTCCGCAAAGTACACAGAAAGATGTTTCACAAGGGGAGAGTTAAAGAGTGGCTGAGGAAGAAAATACCCCAAAGTCCTCTTTGGCACAGACAGAAAGAAAAAAAAAAAAAAAACAAAAAAACCTTTCTTCCCTCCTTGAAACTTTAAGAAAGTGTCCTAGTACACAGTGAGTTCCTCTGGAGCAACTGCCAGAGTCAGCACCTCAAGCAGAGAGGGCAGGCACTAACAGTAAAAGAAAGCAGTGATGCAAAGTATGGGCTTAGTCTGGAAAATGCTGGATTCCCTTCAGACCACTCTGCATGCAGTCAGCCAGAAGCTGAAATTCGGTTCTCAAGACTCCTTAGGGCAAAGGTTCAAATGGCTTATTCTATAAGTTGTTCCTAGGATTGTTTTTAGTTGTAATTAAGGGAACTGAAATTCTGTAAGCCACATGGAAGACTTTGTCAATGAAGTGAGACATAATTACCTGGTGGTAGTAGAAAGTTCTTAATTTGTGCTTCAATGACAAAGCTGACAAGCACAGAAGTTTTGAAGACTTGAGAAGTGGGGTCAGAAGGAATCATTAAAAGTCTAGGAGTGGAAACATTGCAGTTAGTTTTTTCTGTGCAGTGAATCTGAAACCTGTTGTTTCTGTCAGTCAGATTTACCTCTAATCACAATCACAAGGGAATTGTCAGGAGAATAAAGTAAAACATCTAACCCTCTGACTACTTACATCCTGTTCGAAGTATTGATTGTTCACTTCCCTAAGTACCCGGTAATCTTGGTAATCTTGAACAGATTTTAGTAAACAAATCAGCTACTAAGAACACATTTCTAAGCTCCTTTTCTATTTCCACGAATAGGAAAGTTTGTCTTCTAACATTTTTTTTAAGAAGACATTGTGTGCTTGCTATCTGAACATATTTTATTACATGTTCCTTCATTTAACCTGTCAAATCTCTCCAGGCCGCTAGTATCTCTACTTTAATATTATGAAAGTGGACTTTCTAGTAGTTAAGTGACTAACTGAAAGGGTGAATTGAGATTCAAATGGAGGTCAACCTAAGGCAAAGCCCACTCTTTCTTACATCACCAAGATGTATCTTCAGGCACTTTAACCTGTGGGCTAGGAGCATCATATTTTATATACAGGAGAGCAACACAAATTCAAAGATAGAAACATGGAGTTTATTGAGTCTCAAAATAATTGTTTCACACTGCTGGGAAAGGTAGTCTCGTGCATAGTCTTTCAACCCTCACTGGACCACACAAGGACAAGCCTGGAGTCTAAAGAGCCCTCACAGTGTGTGCTGGCCTCACTTGGGAGTATCCTTCTCTGTTCTAGGCTTTGTTCTGTTTAAACACGTGAATCAGTGGTCTTCAGGCATACCCTCAGCTTTCTGTATTCAGACTCCATAGTGGAGAGGGTGGGGTTCCTCCACTGCAGTTCCACTGGGCGGCCCAGGCTGCAGAGAGGAGCTGCTGGCCACGAGGGACCCATGGAATCACAAGGGCCTGGGTCTTGTGCACTCTCCCCTTTTCGCTCTAAATAAAGTTATTACCATGTGAGCCTGGCGGGTATATTTTCTGTTTTTAGCAAAACTGAATCATAATCTGGTCTCTTCCCTGGGTGGCACTTATCTGCCTTTTAATCTTGACGGCACAGCCTGGCTTCCCAGTGAATGGCGAAAACACTCAGCTCTGGAAGTCATAGTAGGTAATTATGAGAATTCAAATAAATGGTCAATTAATAAAATTGCCTGCAAGCTACTCTTGAATTGCAGAGTTGAAAGGGAAGATTTAACTGGAGACATCTTTGTCTCCGGGCCATAACTTAAAATATCTCTTTTATTTAAAGCTACCTTAGCTAATCCTCCCACTGCCTTTGCCACTCCTACCACTGCCCAGTCCCCTCGACGTTTACCTGCGGAAATGTGATCCAATACCAGCCCAGAAGCCAGGGACTGTGCAGAAGTAGAATTTCTTGAACTATATGAAGCACAGCTTCCACATAAAAATGTAATTAAAAGGAAAAAATGGAAATGTTCAAACACAGCAAAATGTAAATCTATTATCACCGATGACATCATCACCCTGAGATATTTTTTTTCTGCATGTAGGCTGCTGTGTTTTACACATCATTAAACCTTTAAAAAGCTCCTAGTTTGGGACACAAATAGATCTCAGTAGAGCAGATATACTAAATGCATAAGTGGTCAGAGCAAAGCCATCTCCCCTGAGTAAGTCAATGACGAGTTGTGAAACCAAGTCACAAGAATGCCCAGAGCACTCAGATGAGGCAGAGTAAAGCACCACTAGCAGATCATGATCTCACTCCTCGTTTATATTAAAACCGCAGTCATATGGGTCTCTGGATCTGTGGTTCTGAAGTACAAACATGCTGCCTACATGTATGCTTGTATACACATTGTGTATAGTAATACTCTAAAGTGCATTCAGTTTAATATGTCCTCTAACATCTTTCTTCCCTGGCTGAATTCACTGACTTTTGTGGGGTTTATTTAACATTCATGGGTTTGGCTGGATATCGCTCAGGCTTGGGGAATTAGATATCAGAGACTGATGTGCTGACTCTGCTGTCTTCTATGTTCCCCTATCTTTATTAACCTAAGTAGAATTCCAGTGATTCTTCTCTTTCCCCTTACCCCCACTGTGTAAACCTGTTCCTGCCCCATATCCACATCCTAATTCTCATAACAACATCACTATCTACCCAGTCATGATGTGGAAAATCCAGGAGCCATCCTTCCTTCTCCCTTCCAAAGATTAAATTCAATCTATTAGCAAGTCCTATAGGCTATGCTTTCAGAATAGATTTGTGCATGCACTTGGAGTTTATCTCTTGACCCCTACTGCTTTAGCCAAAACCACCACCTCTTGCCTGGGCACCTGCTGCACCCTCTAGACTATTCTCTGTGTCTCTCCAGGTTTGCTCCTAAAAATCCACCTCGACACTCAAGCCACAGCAATCCAGCAAAACTATAAATGAGAGCTCCTCATTCCCCTGATTTAAATGTCACATTGTCTTCTCCTTGGGCTTAAAATAAAACCTGAACTCTTATTTAGAATAAGCTGTTGTGTGATCTGACCATTGCCCAATTTACCTAATACACTGAACCTTACTTATGAGCCTCCATCTTCAGTGGTCTTTCTTCTGTTTTCCAAGAGAAAAGCCCATGCAGTCCTCAAGACATTTACATGGCCATCTTTGCCAAAACCATTGTGCATCCCATGAGATCTTTCTGTTTTCAAGTTGGAGTTTAAATGTTACCACTTACATGGTGAGTCCTTGTCCTTATCTAGGCCATGCTAGATTAGCAGCCTAACGGCCCACCCACACCCCTTTTTGAATCCCATTATCCACTTTTATTTTCATCAAAACACGTTTTGCAACCAAAATATCATACAGTTTTTATTTTTTTATTCATTAGTTCTACCTTCCCTCACCACAGCCCTTTATAAAAGCCATTGACTGTCATTGCCCATTATATTCCCAGGGGCTAAAATGTGTCTGCCATGCAGTCTATGCTTAAGAAATAATTTTAGGACAGGAATGAAAGTGCTTTGTTGCTGACAATAGACCAGAAGGATGCAATCTTAGAAGCTGGCAGACCCCAAAGGAACATTGACATTGGCATCCTGTTTCAATATTTTTTATGAGAAATTTTGATATTCTCTTACCAATGGCTTGGCAAGGTTTTTTAAAAATAGTGTTTAAATATGGTAAAAAAAAGATTGATGAAGGAGAAGTGGATCACTACATGTGATGTCACTAAAATGACAACATCTTCTGAAAATGTAAGAGCATCTTAAAACAGGAGAACTATGTGTCATTGCCTCCCGCTCTCTCTTCCCCCTTCCCCTCCTTCTTCTTCTTTGAATTCTCCTCTCAGAAATTAGTGTATTAGTCATAAAATATTCCATCTAGTTGCTGAAATACCAACACATTTTACTTTTTTCCTGATGCACAATCAATAGGGCGTTCTCTCTCACAAGTGATTTTTTCTACATCTTTCATCCATCTCAGAAATGCGAATAAAACTTAAACTCACTCAGATACATCATGTACATAATGAGTTTTGTTTTTCTTTCCTTAATTTTGATACCCTGAGGACTTTTTGTTGTTGTTCATAAATCAATGGAAGGGTTATATGCATCCACACAGATGTAACCTCTTTTCTCTCTGATAGACATCATGTGGAGAATATTTTTCCCTTAGGAAGCTATATAAGTATAATACAATATCAAAATTTGTACATATTCTTATAACTGTTTCAGATCAATAAATGTACATTTTGAATACCATATACTCACTCATGTTTGATCGGTGCTAAAATGCTATTGTAAATCACTTTTGTTGGTAAATTGCTATGTCTTCAAATTGTAACCCCAAGTTGATCCTAATGCTGATACACACAGTTTTCACTCGTATTGAGAATATAACAGCATGCAAATAAATAAACAGTCATAACAACTTTAGTGCAGAAGAATAATTATCAAGTTTTGTGATATTGCTTTTTTTGTTTTCATGAATGGATATGCCCTCAAGATTCACAGGATATGATGAAGAAAAGCTACATGGGAAGCCTAGAAAGTGTAATGAAACAAATTCCTGAAATGAACTTTGTCAGTCCTGGGCTCATAGCAGTTGGAGAGAGTGGCAGATTTAGACAGAACAGCTGCTAATGCTAGTAGAGAGAAAGCTTCAAATTTATCTCCATCATCTTCATGCTCTGCTTTACACCTCTCATGTGGTTAGTGATCTCATCCTCAGGCTTTTCTATCATTGAACATTTTCATATCAATTAAAAGATTTCTTTTTGTGCTAAAAATATTATTTTATGAAAGCAAGAAAATATACAGATACTCACAAACAGTCTGTATATTTAAATGCATTCCTTCTAGAACACTGGTCTATCAGAAAATAAAGATAAAGTGGTAACCTTTTCACTGTTTTAACATCTGGTGCCCATATTTCCTCTGCTTGGGAGAGACTCTAAGACTTCAAAAAATGGTGGCAAGAGCCTAAGAAAACATGGAGAATCCCTCTCCTGCTTGCTTGGAAAAAGAAATTCTTGGTTTTTATGTGAGTCGTTTTGTCCCAGGAGGGAGGAGGGAGTGAGAACAGCAGAGAAGGAGGCGATTTGGAAAAGAGACAAGGAAAGAGTATGAGAATCTAGCTTCTAAATGGAGCTGGGCTTGGGAGACATTCAAAGTGGCAGAGTCCCTCAAAGGATTTTTTTTAAAAACATAAAACCTTAATGTTAAATTTGAAGTTATTTGACCTTTGATGTAACTCATCAGACTTTCCCTCATCCAAATACTAAGAAAAAAAATTCACTACATTGAAAAATACTTTCTAGGAGTGTGTATTTTTGTTAATAATAATAATAATAATAATAATAATAATAATAATTCATTTTGGGGGCAACAGAATGCAAATAAAGAAGAAAACTTCTGAAGGTAAACCAGCCATAGGAATGTAAGCCCAGTGTAGACACCCATAAAATATAAAGAGAGCTTTGGGTTTCTACAAGGTAACCAGGGCTAAGAATTATCCATTTTTATCTCCATATCAAGAAGCATAGTGTATTGAGGTGATTTCTCTTTTCCATATATACATGCCTTATCTATTAAAAAAGTAGCAGCAAGGTCTTAATAGAATGCCTATTCCTTTCTTCATACCAAACAACTAGTCAGTGAAAAGGTAAGAGAGTATATAACATAAAATTCAAAGAAAGTAGAAGGACTATACAAAAGGGCTTTCTATTACATGCATTTATTTTATTAACAGTAGCACTGCTTGTCAGGGATATAACAGTTGATATATAAAAATGATTTGGTCTCTTATTAGTTGTTCTGAAGTGAGATTGTCTTTCATGTCTTAGAAACCAAATTAATGACTAGTTTCGATAGTCAATTAGGTCATAATTTCAACATCTAGTTATAATTTTGTTAGACAGCATCTTACAAAAAAATCATGCTCAAATTTTTGATGCATTCATTTAATTATATACCAAGAGTAAAGTATAGTGTCTTAAATGTTAATGGAAACTATTTTGATATCTCACAGTTATACAAGCAAGATGCAATTAGTAAACTGTGGAAGGGCATGATAGGATCACAGAAAATCCACTGGGATTATGTGAGAACTGCAGGTAAAATAAAAATGGTACATGACTAGAAGAAAATAGGGAGGGGAAAAGTCCCCATCCTTATGGTTAAAACAAAGCAAAGCAAAACAAAACAAAACAAAAACTCTTAGGATTCAATTATTTCCTGGACCTTCAGCCAGTCCTAAAGGAAAAGTCTGATCAATTCAGTGTTGTTTAGCTTAACTCAATTCCATTCAAAAAATGCATTAAGTATTTCTCTGGGAGGAGCACTGTCCTGGTGATACCCAGGATATGATGGAAAATACATCTCTGCTTCTTTCTCAAGGAGTTCACTTCCTAGTTATGAGGGAAACGTTTACATAGATGACATTACTAGACTAGATCTGAATAAAAATGCACAGCATGGCTTATGTAGTTTTAAGGGTTGTTACACTGTTTTTTTAACCTGCTCCCTGCTCTTCTTTTCCCTGACACTTGTCTTCTTTCTCCCTTTCCCATCCATTACACCAAAATGCCAATCACTGACTGACCTTCAATTACTATTTCGATTTCTTTCATTTTTACAACACTGAATAAATCCATCCTTCAGCTAATAAATCAATAGTCTTGACCTCAACAAATGATATTACAATGCAAATATATGATCCCAACAAAGCAATGCGTAAACCTCTTAAACCCTTACACCCTTACACTTCTTTCTTTTGCATAATAGGTCAAGAGGATGTGTTTGGAGCAATATTTAGTGAAACACAACTTACCACCAATATCAACAGCTCAACAGAAAGTTTTCTTTAAGACTGTAGGAAGTACAATTTAAAGATACAAAAGCAAATATAAATTGACATTACAGCCAGTGACTTTTTACTATCAAATCATTTAAGCAGTAAGAAATTATCTGTATAAACTCAGAAAAAAGTGTAGTGTTTTTAGAGTTTCTGCTGTGAAATTTTAATTCTTATTATATAAAGCACACATGATTATCCATGCTAACATAATTTAGAACAACGTTCTAGTAGAAAAATATGTTTTTCTGTTGGTTTGCAGTCAAAGCCTAAAGGATTGCTTAATAAGCAAGCCTACTGTGTGTTGTTCTGTGTGCTATGAATTGAATGTGATTCCCTTCTCCCCAAAAATTCACATAAGGAAGCTCTAACCCCCAGTATGACTGTATTTAGAGCTAGGGTCTATGAGGAAGTGAGACAGATTAGATGCATTTACAAGGTGGGGCCCAGAATGAAAGGGCTGGTGCCCTCGTAAGAAGCAGCAAAAACATAGGAGCTTTGCATATGAGAACACATTGAGAAAGTGGCTATCCACAAGACAGGAAGAAAGTTCTCACCAGGTACTGAACTGGCTGGCAGCCTAATCTTAGGTTTCTCAGTCTCCAGAATTCTGAGAAAATGAATTTCTGTTGCTTAAGCTACCCAATCTGTGTTAATTTGTGATGGCAGACCAAACAGACTAAGACACTGCCCAATTAAGGCCTGGAGATACACATGCACAAACATGTGCATGCGCATGCACACACACACACACACACACACACACACACACACACACTGGTTTATAAGGAACAGGTAAAGTATATTAGGGAGAAGTGACAAGAGAAATCCAAATGTCCCTTTACCATTTAATGGAAACAGCAAAATACATTCATGAAACCACACAGTGACATCCACAGCAACATACTAAAGGTAAAGAGGGAAATAAGTTTGCAAATGGAAGGTGAAAATTAATGGAAGTTCTGAAAAGGAGAGGGTTTCTTTATAGTGCTTGGATATTAGAGATGGTCTTTATGTTCAAATACTAAATAATGTGTATCATGAGATATTGGTATGTTTGCAGTTCTTATTAACTGTTTCTTTTCTCTATAAATTATAATTAAAATATTTGGAAATTAATAAAATAAAAATAAAAATAAACTATAGAATCACCTATAATGCTACTACTCAAACACAATAAAACACTTCGATTTTCTCCATATATAATGTATAATACATATAAAAATGTAAGGTTTTTCCATTTAATATTATATTTTTGATGTAATTATATAATATTGTCACTTTTTATATGTCATCTTTTTAAAAGATTTTATTTTTAAGTAATCTCTGCACGCAACGTGGGGCTGGAACTCACAGCCTCCAGATCAAGGGTCACAGACTCCACTGAGTATGCCGGCCATGTGCACCTATCAATACATTACTTTTAAGGTTACCACAAAGTCCATGCCATACTAAAAAAATTGTGCATTCAAATCAACATCTATAGGTTTTTTTGTTTATTGGTTGGGGGAAGCTTGTATTTATGAAGAGCACTCAGAGAATTTTACAAGTTATTTGGCAAAATATAGAGTGATCAAAACTTAATTGAAGACAACATGAAATGTCAATGATGGTGCAGAGACAGTGGATCACATTGGATTCACAATCGGATACACTGTTGTAAGACTGTAAAATGGTACTGCCTTTCTAGAAACTAACACTTATCAAGTCTTAGGAAATCAAATCTGCAATTACTATATGACATGCTTTTTGATCACTTATCAGAAAGAAAGAGAAATTTATGTTTACACAAAAACCTGTACACATACCTTCAGTTGCATCTATATTCTTAGTAGACAAATCTGGAGCCCTATACAAAACTGGATATCCCAGATGTCCTTCGATTAATGAGTGATTCACCACACTGATTTTTTTTTTTAAAGATTTTCTTTATCTGACAGAGAGAAACACAGCCAGAGAGAGAACACAGGTAGGGAGAGTGAGAGAGGAAGAAGCAGGCTTCCCACTGAGCAGGGCACCTGATGTGGCGCTTGATCCCTGGTCTCTGGGATCATGACCTGAGCCAAAGGCAGTTGCTTAACCAACTGAGCCACCCAGGTGCCACCCACCACACTAATTTTATCATGGAATACTTCTCAGCAAAAAGGAAAAAAAAAAGGATCTAATTAATGATATATGCAACCGCTTGGACAAATCTCCTGAAAATTATGTTGAAAAAAACCTGCTGATATTATATGATTTCATTAATATAACATTTGTGAAGTGACAAACTTAAGAAATGGAGGACAGGAACACCCGGGTGGCTTAGTCAGTTAAGCATCTGTCTTCTGTTCTGGTCCTGGTCTCTGAGTTCTAGGGTGGAGCCTGAGTCCAGTTCCCTACTTAGGACAAACACCTGTTTCTCCTCTCTCTCATGTGCTCTCTCAAATAAATTAATTAAATCATTCTTTTAAAAAAGGAGGACAGATTAGTGGTAACCAGTGGTTAGGGATGGGTTGGGGGAAGATAAAGTGGTTGGAAGGAGCTATGTATGGTTATAAAAGCAAAATAGGAGGGATATTTGTAGTATGGGAACTATTCAGTATCTTGACTGTTACGGTGGATATATGAACCTACCTAGGAGGTAAAATTGTATATAAGTAATTACAACACACACACACACATACAGACACACAAATGAGTATCAGTAAAACTGGTGAAATTTGGATGGTAGATTGCACAAATGTCAATGATTGTGATTTTGTACCACAGTTTTGGAAAATGTTACCATTTGATAAACTGGGCAAAGTAGACTCGGCATCTCTCTGTATTATTTCTTAAAGCTGCAAGTGAATCAATTACCTCAATCAACATTTTAATAAAAAATTAATGGGAGAAAAATATTCATAGCGGAAAAAAGTAAGAATAAATGAGATTTTAGAAAAGGAAATGGTTAGTTTCACAAAGTGGTTAGATTTAGGCAATGTATTTTGAATACAGACTTGTAAAAGTTGAAGACTACAGAATCCATATATGACAGTTATAAGACATAAAATAAGAAGATATTTATTTCATCTGTGAATTAAAGATACATTCAAATACATGGCTATCAAAAATAGAGGAAAATTAGTAAGTCTAAAATATACATTTTGTAACAATTTCAGTACTTCCATGATTAAACATTATGTATCAAAAAAATAAGGTGAACGTGCCAGCATGTATTAACAACTATATTAATAAACATTTCAATAATGGAAGCATATCATGTTTTATATTATAAATAATATTTTTAACATTATCAGGCACAAAAGAATCAAATGTTACCACAGGTTCGAGGTACCTTGTCAAGAGTGTTTGCTTTATCAAAGAATATTAGAGGAAGCCTAATAAAATTTGAAGTGTGCTTCCTATAAGAATATATTCAGTGTGTTATGGTAAGTTAACCTACCTAAAGTGGACATTCACATGTAATATCAGATACACTGTGCTACTTCTGGTCTTCCCAGGCATTTACTGTGAATTGTGATGACTTAATTCAAACAATAGTCCAATATATTTGGGAGCCTCTTCATAAGAAATAAATACATGTAATTTAAAAACATTGACCTTCGCATGGCTATTTGTAGATCTATCAGAATGATTTGCTCACCTTAACTATATATGAAAAATTACAATAGCCAGAGATTAAGCGTTATGGATAAATAGAAGGGCATTATCAAAGTCTTAGCAAGCTCTATTTAGGCTAAAAATAGCAGTTAAATGGCACTGATGTTCTTTTTTACCTTGTTGCCATGAGAAATAATTGTCCTCTTCTGCCCTACATACCAGTCATACTCCCAGCTAACAACCTCATTATCACTTGACAGTTCAACTGCTAAAAGATTGCTGTTTTTATATAATTATTCTTATTAGCCATTTTTCATAAAAGCTCATGAAATAGACTGATAAGTCTATTGTCTATGCAGTTACAAATGAGAAAGCTCAATGGGCAAATAATTCTGCTGAGGTCATAAAACACTCAAATGTTTGAGTATAAAAATAACTTTTCCTTCTTTTCTAGTCTTTTAATCTGACACTCTGTTCCTGGCTATCTTGGCTGGATCTTGGAAACAAATGTGTCATTGTATATGCCAGAATTAATATAAATGTTTGATTACATATTAAAAATCTACAATTCACTCTAGTTGCTCTTGAAGCAAATTGGTGGTGACATTAACTTTTAAAAAAAATTTTAAAAATATTTTATTTATTTAACAGAGAGAAACAGCCAGAGAGGGAACACAGCAGTGGGAGTGAGAGAGGGAGAAGCACGTTTCCTGCCAAGCAGGGAGCCTGATGCGGGGCTCGATTCCAGGACTCTGGGATCATGACCTGAGCTGAAGGCAGAGGCTTAACCACTGAGCCACCCACACGCCCTGACATTAACTTTTAAATACATGTGATTTTGCAGACAGTGTGTCGAAAGGCAGAAAACAAAGTAGTAGGATTTAGATTCAGAACAGTTGGATTCTACTTCAACTTTTGACTTTTTGATCATATAAATTTGAGTAAATCTCTTTAACCCTCTGAATTTACCTATTCTCAATTAGAATCCAATTCAACTATCACTTTCTTTCTTTAAGTTTGTATGACTCTCCTAAATAGAATTCCCCACTGTCTTATATGAGTTTCTTGAAGGCAAGGATCACATCTTGTTCACCTTGTATCACTGGATTCTAACAGTAGCTGACTAGATATTACCTTGAGATAGCATGTTGAGATAATATATGTTCAATGCTTCATGAATTGGGAAGTGATTTATAGACTTACATCTTCATAATTAGTGCTACAAAATGGTAGTCACACAGTGCAGGGTATTTAGCTGAGTGATGATTTTTTTTTGTGGGGTGGTACAAAACCAACTGAAATACAATTAACTAATCATTCAATATAACTTGCATATGGATAGGCATCCTGAACAGTTCCACTAGAGTTCTTTTTACCTTGTAGTTACTCTCCAGTTAATATTCTCCTTTGCTTTCCTTCTCTCAATTAGTGTATTCCAGATTTATTTTTCTCCCTGACTTTTCATTTTAGAATTACCCTACAACCTAGTAATCGCACTACTGGGTATTTACCCCAAAGACACAAATGTAGTGATCCAAAGGGGCACATGCCCTTGAATGTTTATAGCAGCAGTGTTCACAACAGCCAAACTATGGAAAGAACCTAAATGTCCATCAACAGATGAATGGACAAAGAAGATGCGGTATATATACACAATGGAATACTATGAAGCCGTAGAAAAGAATGAAATCCTGCTTTTGCAATGATGTGGATGGAACTGAAGGGTATTATACTGAGCAAAATAAGTCAATCAGAGAAAGATAATTTTCATATGATCTTTCTGATGTGAGGAATTTGAGAGGGAGGGCGAGGAGTTGTGGGGGGTAGGAAGGGAAAAAAAATGAGACAAGATGGGACCAGGGAGGGAGACAAACTATAAGAGACTCTTAATCTCAGGAAACAAACTGAGGGTTTCTGGGGGAGTAGGGTGTGGGGTGGGATAGGGTGCCTGGGTTATGGAAAAAATAAAAATTAAAACATACACACACACACACACACACACACACACACACTCTATAGTCTGTTCATGAAATCCCTCCACTCAATAGCCTATTGGCCCTGCGGCTCTGGGCAAAACCACTGAGGAAAACACTGCTTCTCAGTAAATTCATTTCTGCTTCCTGTTGCAGTTAATGTACAGTATGAAATCAACCATAATACCTGACTTGCTAAAATGTAACACAGAGGCCACTAGGGGCAATGGGAGGTTTTGGAGAAGGGCATAGGTCTGCAAGACCCTTCTGTCACAGGAATGCCCCAGGGAGTTGCTTTCCTGAAGCTTTCTTAGCCCAGACAGCCACCCTCTGATCTAAGAAATGTATGCATATGTTTAGCAGCACTCATAGAACACACAGATGAGCATATCCTATTTTTCCCATAAACAGGTCCTCCTAGTTTCAGTAAGACCCCTTGTTACATATCAGTGCTTGAAAAACAGTGATAAGGATTTGTGATTATCCTGATGGACCAATAAAAGTGGGATCAAAGAAGAGTAAAGGGTCTTCGCCTCTGAGCGTTCACCCCCCTTGCTGCCTTCTCTCTTTCACAGCAAAGTCTGGAGTAATCTTTCATCAGCTGATATAGGGATTGCTGGCCATTCCCAGCAGCTTTCTTCCATCTCTACACCCAAGTTCTTAACCACCGCAGGAGAAAAATCACATCACATAACCAGGATGGTCCAGCATCATTTGGGGAAAGCTGAATATTATGTGGCAACAACTGCATTGGTTCTCTGGGTAATCTGCAGTAATTTCCACGATCACTTTTTCCAGCCAGTTTTGATCTCCCCAAACATATATTCTGCCTTCCTCCTTCCACAGTCTCCTCTCTGTCTCTCATTTTCTTTCCTGAACCAGCCTTTACCCCCATACAAATGATCTATATAGAAAGAAAACAGAAGTCTTCATATGAGAATAACCTTAAATAGATGATGCACAAGCTACCAACATATCCTTTTTTCACATGCTTCTTTTAAAATTCAGTGTCTGTTAATTAATTTTTACTTCTGGGTTTTATATTCCAATCTCTCCAGCCTTCTCTATACTTTATTGCTATTAAATCCATCTCTTTTGTATCTTCAAGCTTCTACTATTTTATGGGTCTTTCAAATAGATTAAATTATATTTATCTTCAGAAGTAATTTCCTCAAGCCAGTGTGTCTAGCTACCAGTTTACATTTCTTACTTTTCACCAAAGATTCCTTAAAAAGTCACATCCTTCACCATTTCCAACCTGTGATTCTTCACGCTTCAACAAACTTCTGTGACAGCTACTGCCCTTGACTGTTTCATAGAAGCTGGCCTGGCTCCAAATACCAATGATTCCATTATGACTAAATGCCTTAGAAGGAGAAATAAGGAGTGGTCTAGCACAGGACATATTTAGGTTTGAAAATACCTAGGCTTACATAGTCATCCCTAGCTCTTTTCAAGTTCCTAACAAAAATATCCAGGTGGGGCACCTGGGTGGCTCAGTTGGTTGAGCGACTGCCTTCGGCTCAGGTCATGATCCGGAAGACCCGGGATCGAGCCCCACATCAGGCTCCCTGCTCGGCGGGAAGCCTGCTTCTCCCTTTCTCACTCCCGCTGCTTGTGTTCCCACTCTAGCTGTGTTTCTCTCTGTCAAATAAATAAAATCTTAAAAAAAAAAATCCAGGTGTATTTCTCACAAGTATTTATCATTCCTCCAGTGTTTGGTTCGTACTTCAGGACATAGCACCAAAATCCAGATGGTTGTGCAAGCCAGAAATTTGAGTGTCTTTATTGATACCTCCTTTGACTCCTCTTTATATACAGTCCTAGATTCATTTATTTAGAATCTGGCATTGGTTCTTCACTGCTTTAGAGATAATGTTGAAAAGCTTTACATTGTTCACAAGACTTTGTATGATCTCCCTCTGTATACCACTCTCTTTTTCAACAATGGGTATTCTCTAAACCCATAGACATAGCTTCTATGGGTTATTAAAATAAGAAAAAGTATGTAACTCATCAGCAAATTTATTCAGAGGCATACATTTCTATCAGTACAATGTATTTTGTCCATGTAAATTTATATTAAAGAAAAATAATGTGTATTATATAATTATTTCATTCCTTAAAGATATATGACTTGTTCTTACTTCCCTCCAGGTCTTAAGCATTCCTTATTCTCACTATGTGGTATCCTCCTCATCCAACCACCCCTTTCCATTCTTTAGGTCTTAGCTGAGATGTCATTTCTTCAGAGACATTCCTTGACCATTTCCACGCATTTATACCAAGTTTCTCTTTAAGTAATTTGCAAACTACACTGTAATTTTTCTTAATTTGCTTGTTTCTACAAATTAATTTGTTTTGTTTTGTTTGGGGAGGGTTAAAAGATTCACTTATTTATTTGAGCGTGCATGGGGGGAAGGGCAGAGGGAGAGGGACAGAGAGAATCCTCAAGCTGACTTCCCACTGAGGGTAGAGTCTGACATAGGGCTAGATCCCAGGATGCTGAGATCATGACCTGAGCCAAAATCAAGAGTCAACCAATTAGAATGAGTTTCCCAGGTGCCCCCAATTAATTATATGTTATTTCCTCACTAGACAAGTCTGATGAGAGAAGAAATTATATACATAGATACAGATATAGATCATAGTTGATAATAGAGGTATAATAAAGAAAATATATAGTATAGGTATAATATATATTAATATGTAATATAAAATTACAACATAGGTATTGTATATATGTCTTATATGTATATATATATGTGTATTATATATATTATATATATTATACCTAATATATAGCATGGCCTTGTAATAGTAACTGCCAAGTAAATACATTAATTATGCTTTTGATTAAAATTAACACATGGGTGCAGCACAAAATATTTTTTTTAAAGATTTTATTTATTTATTTGACAGAGAGAGACACAGCAAGAGAGGGAACACAAGCGGGGGAGCGAGAGAGGGAGAAGCAGGCTTCCCGCCGAGTGGGGAGCCCGATGCAGGGCTGGATCCTGGGACTCCAGGACCATGACCTGAGTCGAAGGTAGTCGCTTAACCAACTGAGCCACCCAGGTGCCCCAGCACAGCACAAAATATAACCAGACTGGAATATGTAAGCTAAACACCTTGGATTATTTTTAACCTAAATAAAACAGCAGTTAGCATAAAACATCACAACAAGGGGAAAAAAAACAAAAACAAAAGAAAATTCTTCAATAGTCCAAAATAAGTAAACTTTACTTTTATAATCAATAGGAGGTTAGAACTAATCAACAATTTAAATATTTTATCGCTTTGGTACTTTCATTCCTTTAGAACTTCAGAGTTAATATGTACCCTAAAAATGTTCATTGTAAATAAAGTGTGTAGTTCTATGTGATTAGGTGTTATATGTTAATACACAGATTTCTTTACACACACAGATACATGCATATTGCTATGTGTACATATATTTCTTTTTATAATGGCCATAATTGTAGCAGTCAAATTTAAAGTTGTAGACTCAAACCATTATAGCTATTACAGAGCTTCTGGAGGAATCCTGCTTAAGATTGTTAGAGACAGCATTCACAGTTAAAAGTCTTAACCCTGGTAGATCATTAAATAAGAAACTACTAATGAGACATTCCCTTCTTCTAGCCAATGCTTCTTTTTTATTCAGCATGACAGCATCCACACCATAACTACAAAGTAATCTGTTTTGTTTTGGAATCATAATTGCATATTGACAAGTTAAACTGTGAGACCTAAGTCAGGGGAATTTAAGCTATTATGGGAGCAGTCTCATGGGGAAAACCTAAAGGGACATACATTATTTTGCCACAGTCTTACTCCTTTTCAATTTTCCATTCTTGCATGGAATGAAATCCTATGAGAAAAGAAGCTATGGAAAAACTGGATGCAGTACTATGCCATGGGATTGAGAAATAGCTTGTGGGGGTAATTAAAAACAAGAAAAAGTATATAACTCATCAGTGAATTTATTCAGAGGCATGCATTTCTATCAGTACAGTGTTTTTTTCATGTAAGTTTACATTAAAGAGAAATAATATATATTATATAATTATATAAAATTACATGTGAGACTTTAGAGCTACCTGAATATATAAAAAAAAAAAAAAAACATATAATTTCATGGAACAATTAACTGGCAAGCTATGTCACTGAGAAATAACCTTACATAATTTAAATTAATTTCAAAAGTCTTTGCAACTATTATAGAAGATCAGAATTATTGGTATTGATTTCTTCTATGAACCAGTCTACTAACAAATAAATATATATATAGTCAATTAAAATTAGAAATATTATCACGTATACTCTTGGCCAATAGTATACAAATTAAGATGGATCTTTACATTTAAAAACAATTCTTGGTGCTCCTGGGTGGCTCGGTTGCTTGAACTACTGCCTTCAACTCAGGTCATGATCCCCGAGATCAGGGATTGGGTCCCACATCGGGCTCCCTGCTCGCGGGAAGCCTGCTTCTCCTTCTCTCACTCTCCCTGTTTGTGTTCCCTCTCTAGCTGTGTTTCTCTCTGTCAAATAAATAAATAAAATCTTAAAAAAAATTCTTTTCATAATTGATTCATCCTAGGGGTAGAATTATTATTTGTGGTAACCAAACTATCCTGGATTTTAGGAATAGGAATTACCAGGTAAATAACAAAAACAAAAATAGATAATGGAAGTATTTTTTAATTTAAATTTGTTTCACTAATGACATTCTGGAATGATATGTATTTATCAATATTATATAAATTCTACATTTGGAGCCCAAAATACTTATACTGCCAGGAAACTGGATATGCTCTGACACCTATTTCAGAATTTAGTCCTTTTCTCTATTTGGTAGCCCTTAAATACACTGCATAGGATGTATCATTCCTATCTATATTTTTACTACTTTTGTATCCTCAAAGAAATTGAAATAGAAGCAGCCTGGTTCACTGATAAGGGATTGCTTTCAGATTTTCTTAAGTTTTGTAGTTCCACTTGAGTTGAAGAGTATTCCTTATTGGTTAAAGAGGGTTTTCAGAGCTATGGATTTTAGCACTTTGTTGACTGAGGATTCTGGATGCTCAGCAAAGCTGGCTAAAACCTAAAATATGACAGATGCATGAAAAGCTGAAAAATAGGACAGATAACTGTAAGCTCAGCTGATAAACTTCCGCCACCAATTTATTTTTTCTTAAAGTGCTGATACCAAGGTAAAGATGGGAAAGCTGTGATCACAAACTCATTTCTGGCACTTTCCTCTTATCACAACTGGCAATTAGGCTGAGATCAAAGTTAATATTTGTCTCTGTGTAAAGGTGTACTGTATATCTATCTAGAAGACTATACAAATGATCTAAAAGTTTGATATTTTAAATATTTCCCTAATGTATTAATATGCTCCATGAAGATACTGGAAGCAAGTTCAGAAAAAAATGACTAAAATCTATATAAATATGTACTCTTTGAGATAGTTTGTTAAAATATTTTTTACCTTCAAAGAAAACATCACACTGCCTGGGGTCATATTTTGTCTGAATGTGTTGTTTTTTTACTCAGGGAGGAGTATTGGTATGAGGCTCCTCAACCTGACTTTGAATTCAATGGTTTTAGTTGTCTGACTTTGAACAAATTATATAAGTTTAATGAGCTACAGATTTTTTATCTTTAAAATGAGGATAGGAACTATTCACTCTGCAGGGTGATGAGGAACAGAATGCCTGTAGTTAATGTGCTTTAGAGCTGGGGCAAGTGCTCAGTCTGTCTACTGAGTGGTTATAGGTTTGCTTCATGGGGACAGGACAACTAGAATGCTTGCTCAGAATATCCAACTTTGTTTTTTTGTCTTTTGGTGTTTTTTTGTTTTTGTTTTTGTTTTTACTTATTTACTTGAGATACAGTGAGAGGGAGCAAAAGCATGAGTATTGGGGAGGGGCAGAAGGAGGGGGAGAAGCAGACTCCCCCACCAAGTGGGGAGCCCGACGTGGGGTAGAACCCAGGGCTCCAAGACCATGACCTAAGCTAAGGCAGATGCTCAACCAACGGAGCCACCCAGACACCCCACTATATCCAACTTCTAAAACCTTAATCTCAAATGCTTCAATCTTAGACAAACACATTTCACAAGAAACAAATGTCCAGAACTAGAAACTACATTTCAATTTCCAACAGTCCATCAATTAAGTAAAAGAAAGGGAAAGCTGTGTTTAAATGAGCCATTGAAAAAGCATTTCCTGCATTTAATCTGTAAAAATAATACTAAAAACCACAGCAATGATAATACCATAATGACACATAATATGAGGTAACACAATAAACTCAGTAAACATTGACAATATCATTGGAGTTCATATTGTTCTCTGCCAACTAGCCACAGATCCTCCTCCCTCGAATTTCCAGTCAGTCTTTAAACTCCTTTAATCTTTGCAAATCTGAGTTTGCTTAACTATCTCTGCAATTCAAGGTAACTTGTAATTCTATCATTAATACCCACTGGAGACACTCAGTATGGACCTTTGTGTCCCTTCCAGTGTAGATTGAGACTTACTGATCAACAGGTAGGGGCTGGGGCCCCTAGAACAAACTTCCTCCCATTTTTTATAACCACAGAAAGTGCATATTTAATAGAAGCCCCTCCATTCTACAGGTACATGGTCTCTTAATTGCTTTGTCTGTAGTTTTGGCATGCATAATAAATAGGGAACTCTTTCTTCTGAAATTGATGCTCCTATTAGTTTCATTCTGCAATAGCCATTAACCACAACTAAAATATAAATATATAAATCATAATAAGTGTTCCATAATGGAGATCATAAAATCTACTACATAAAATGGCTTCATATAAATATACTAAAGTATATCAGCAGCCAAAATGCTAAACTTCGAACTGGAAAAAATATTGCAACAGGGACAAGCAATATTAAATCACCACCAAACAAAATATTGCCACATTCATTTACTGAAGGTCAAATTCATGAATGAGAAAATGACTGTTTTGAGATACACAGACCAGGGATGGAAAAACAGATTCTCTTTGCAGAAAATTTTGCCATGAACCCGGACATCTGACATCTTAATGTGAGCGGGAGATAAGAGTTAAGAGGAACTTACCAAGCAACAGTGTTTTTACAATAAAAATATGGTGAGGGGTGCCTAGGTGGTTAAGCAGCTGACTCTTGTTTTTGGCTCAGGTCATGATCTCCTGGTCCTGGGATGAAGCCCTGCAAACTGTTAGATTGGACTTACTTGTTTTTACCCACTTGATTCCAAAAACGTGTAGAGTAGTCTGATTGCCAAACATTAAAGCAAAATATTACCTGGCATAAATACTGAAATATCTCAAATATCTGAAGAGAAAAATAAGGTAGAAATAAGGGGGAAAAAAGCACTAAAGGTAGAACTGATTTTAGATCTGACAACACTGGTGTTTTCAACTATAAACTTAGAAAAAAAAATCTTCTAAGAGCCCTCACGGGAGCATATTAATTGAGTTGATAGTGGACATAATTAAAAACCCAGGTACTATCTCCAAGATTTAAAATGTATCTCTGAACTTTTAAGTTTCCAGTATCAACAGAATCTATATAACTCAAAAGATTATGGATTCAGGCTTGTCATAAATGATGTCAGTATCATATGAAATGAACATTTTAATTAAAAAATGATAATTTCCTGTAGCATATGTGTATAAACTTTATATTTTCTCTATCCCCAATAAATTATAACCAAATCTTCCTCTGGGAGTACATATCAACTTAAAACATCTTTGTTGAAATATTTCTCACATTTTTCTAAAAATATAGGCATACATGATTTTATTTCTTACTAGATTACTTTCCTACCAAACTGCTTGAGGCCTGGATCTGGTGTTATATTCATCCTTCCATCTTACTTATCATGCTATCTGACACCTGGGAGATACTCAATAAGATGCGTGTTAAACAAATATATCTCTGATATCACCATAATGCATGTATGGAAAAGGTCATTAAGCCTCTCATGAAGTGGTAAATATTGTCAAATACTAATAAGGCATGCAGGGTGCTGGTGGTAGGAAGTGACTGCTAATGGATACAGGTTTCTTTTTGGGGTGATGAAAATATTCTACAATTGACAGTGGTGATGATAAACATGATTCTGTGAATATACTAAAAATCACAGAACTGTACACTTTACATGAGTGCATTTGGTAGTATGCAAATGGTAGCTCAATATAGCTATTAAAATATAATAAGCTCAATAATTGTCATGTCGATTTTGACAATTTTTCTTCTATATCCTCAAGCTGATGTTGAAAATAATTGAGAGGAATCAGAACAGGATGAGAGGACATAAGTGGAAATAAGAGAGGATTACAGAAAGTGGGACTTTGTTTCATTAGTACTGACCCAGTGGCCAGAGTTCTAACCATGCAGAGGTCATCAGTGAGGGTGACCTCTTGGCTGCAACCTTTCCAACCTTCAGTTCCACAGATACTCTTATGTTTTTTTTTAAGATTTTATCTATTTATTGACAGAGAGAGACAAGTAGGTGGAGAGGCAGGCAGAGAGAGAGAGGAGGAAGCAGGCTCCCTGCTGAGCAGAGAACCCGATGCAGGCCTGGATCCCAGGACCCTGAGATCATGACCTGAGCCGAAGGCAGAGGCTTTAACCCACTCATTAACCCACTCATCCACCTTTTTTTTTTTAAGTATATTCTTATATTTATGAAGCTCTAATTCTTAGAGTAAATCCCTATATTGCCATTTTTAAAAATGCTAGGAGAGCTACTAAACTTTACCATAAAATATGTAATGCCTCACAATTGCCGTGGATAGAAACCATGAAGTTGTAATTTTTGAATTCCAGACAGCGAAAATTTGTAAATAGATTATGTCTGGAAAATGGCTTTGCTTTCTAGAACGAATTTCAAAACGCAACTCAAAGTCTTAAGATTTTATTGCCACTGGCAAGTCAGTATCATTCCATGAATGGGATAAAATAAGCATCAAGATGGCATGATTATTAAGCCAGGCTATATTTTGCTATGTGAAGGTTTCCTGCAATACTCGGTGGTGAATAATAAGGAGATTAACATTAAATACACCATCTGTTGTGGGGTTTCTGTCTCAAAGAAGGCGCAGAGCAAAAGTGAATTCCCTAAAGTACAATGTTATCAGAGATGCTTTTAATTGTAGCATTCATTCCTACTTCTCATGACAACAAACTTACATAGGAAGGAAATATGCAAATAAGACTACTAAAATGGAATATACTACTACAAACTTGAAAACAAAAAGTTCCCTTCGTGAAGCAGCATCATTTCATTATTCTAACATTTCCTCAAAAGATTTGGATTTCACCCAGAGAAATTGAATTATACTCCATGTGTGCCCAAGAAGTGAAGAGTGCCCAGTGCTGCTATGAAAACCAGCCACTCAATGGCCTTCCCATATTTTTCTTCAGTCTCTTTGTGATTTCAAAGGCCTACTGCTCGAAGCTCTGCCTCAGAGATCTACATAATAATACAAAATTTATACCAGCCACCAGTTATCCTATTTGGATCTTGAAAAAAAAATGTATCTCATCTAGTCAGCATAATGACTGTTCATATGGGTATGCAACACATGATAAATTCATCCATTTCTCTTCATGCCCTTTGTCAGTCTGGAACTTAAATCTTCCTCTTGAGAGCTAGTAAGAATCTTATGCCCATCAAGTCATTCTGGGTAATGAGTTGAAACCAAAGAATATATCCTTACACACCTAACCTCTACTGAGAGAGAAAAAATTACTCTTATTTTTTTAATAGACGTACAAAATATTGGGTTCTGTTCTCTTAAAAAAAAAAAGAACTGGCTTATTTTTGCAATTTCACAGTTATATCCCATAATAGAAGATAAGATTTCTTCATCTAGACGGCACCTATTCTAAAAACAATCTGTATAAATTAAAATGCTGTTAAGCCATTCCAATAATCATCCTGATAGTTACTCATCTCAAGAAAACTATTTATCTCATATTAAGGATAAAATAGTAAATTGATTGATAATTGTTTCTTCTAGAGAGGCTTGTGCTTTTAACATTTCTTAATGCACGAAGAGACGTGACTTGTATAATTTCTCACACTTAGTACCATTACCTAAAAGTGTATTTCATAAAAATTTCTAATGCTGATAATACTATTAAGTCCAATAAACTGCAAAACTATTACTCTGTGGTCAAAGCTACCTAACTAGTACAGAGGCATAAATAGACAACGGGATTTGGGATGGTAAATTATCCTCTCCTTGCCCTTCTTTACCACTCGTGGGATCTATTATAAAATCTATTTCTCAGTAAGCACAAGAAATTTACAAAGGCTGAAGCAAGATTTTGGTTTCATCTTAATAACTCTTCTGAGGACAGGGATGTACAATCAATTATTGTTAATATTTCTTTAAATCTCTCAAGCTCTCTTTGTGCTCCAAACACAAATTCTCTATCTACTTTCTACCAAAACACCTGTGATAATCTCTCATCTAGATTTTAACCCTCCTTTTTTCTGGGCACCGAGTTTAGTGGTTTTTTTTGTTTTTTGTTTTGTTTTGTTTTGTTTTAAAGATTTTATTTATTTATTTGACAGAGAGAAACACAGTGAGAGAGGGAACACAAGCAGGGGGAGTGAGAGAGGGAGAAGCAAGCTTCCCACCGAGCAGGGAGCCCGATGTGGGGCCGATCCCAGGTCTCCAGGATCATGACCTGAGCTGAAGGCAGTCGCTTAACCAACTGAGCCACCCAGGCGCCCCAGAGTTTAGTGTTTTATAAGCCCTTATTTTCATTTTGTTAGACTTTTTTTTAATTTGTCTTTCTCTCCTTTAGTCTCATTTTTTATACTCTGCTAAACAAGATCCATACATGAGTTTAAGACTACTCCTGAAATCATATTCAAAATTGAGTATATGTGCATATGTATTTTTCTTTCAGTGGTTCATTTTGGTGTCATGAATCACTTTGACAGTCTGATTAAAGAAATGGATATTCTTGGGGCGCCTGGGTGGCTCAGTTGGTTAAGCGACTGCCTTTGGCTCAGGTCATGATCCCCTGAGGACCTGGATCGAGCCCCACATCGGGCTCCCTGCTCCATGGGAGGCCTGCTTTTCCCTCTCTCACTCCCCCTGCTTGTATTCCCTCTCTAGCTGTGTTTCTCTCTGTCAAATAAATAAATAAAATCTTAAAAAAAATAAAGAAATGGATATTCTCTCCAGAAAAATAAATGCATATATGTACCAGCCTATGATATCTGGATTATTTTTATTTACTTGAGAGTACCTTCTTACACCTGGTTACCTATTCAATATTTAGAATTAAAACTTTTCAAAAGAGTTTATCATCTATTTAATCTATTCAATCGCTTTATATGTCAAGAAAGAAACAATGCTATTTCATAGAAAAGCCTAAGAAAGTTGCTTCTCAAAGAAATCCTAATAAAATATGCACTTGATCCTTGAACAAAACTGGTTTTAATTGTGCAGGTTTACTTATCAGTAGGCTTTTTTATAGTGTACTACTATAAATGTTTTTTCCCTTCCTTATGATTTTCTTTTTTTTTTTTTTAAGATTTTATTTATTTGACAGAGAGAAACATAGCCAGAGAGTGAAAACAAGCAGGGAGAGTGAGGGAGGGAGAAGCAGGCCCCTCGCTGAGCAGGGAGCCCAATGTGGGGCTTGATCCCGGGTCTCTGGGATCATGACCTGAGCTGAAGGCAGTCGCTTAAACAACTGAGCCACCCAGGCACCCCTCCTTATGATTTTCTTAGTAACCCCTTTTTTCTAGCTTACTTTATAATAAGAATACAGTATATGTATTCTATATACAAAATATGTGTCAATCGATGGTTTATGTTATTGGTAAGTCTTGAGGGGACAGTAGGCTGTTAGCAATTATGCTTTTGAGGAGTCACTAGTTATCACAGAGATTTTTGTTGCATGGGGACTGGTGCTCCTAACCTCCACATTGCTCAAGGGTCAACTTTACAGTCAACAAGATTATTTTGAATAGAAAATTGATGAAGATTTCTAAATTCAAATGAAAGCCCACCAATCCTAGATTGCAACCAAACATTGCCGCTCTAAACAGCAGGCATCTCCATTTGATCACTGCCAGACTCACGTTATCCAATCACTGACCAAAGTGGAGAACCACTGGCAGCTGTGACTGTGCAAATCTTAAATGAGTGATAAAGTTCCATTTACTTTAGGCTCACATGGTTCAGATGATGCCAATATGATATTCATTTTAACCCCTATATTTCTTTAACTCTACACCATCTCTAACTCCACAAAAAAATCCTGAACATTTTTCCTAATTATCTTCATTATTTCAAATGCTGCCAAGGAAGTATCATTAAATTCAGCCCAAAGAGCATTCATTTAACTCCAAATATGTACAACGCATGATAGTTGATAAAGGGAGGAATGAAATATTGTCCTTGATTTCTAGAGGCTCATAACTGAAGTATGAGACAGTTTTATAAATGCTAAAAGTTGTAACACCTATCTTAAGAAAATGTTGGAAACTGTTTAATTCCAACTAGAAATAAGCTAAAAGCATTTTAAGGAGAAGGTAGTATTTGAATTATTTTTTTTTTTAAAGATTGTACTTGTTTGACAGAGAGACAGTGAGAAAGGGAACACAAGCAGAGGGAGTGGAAGAGGAAAAAGCAGTTTTCCCGTTGAGCAGGGAGCCCGATGCAGGGGCAGGATCCCAAGACCCTGGGATCCTGACCTGAGCAAAAGGCAGATGCTGAAAGACTGAGCCACCCAGCTGCCCTGAGAAGGTAGTATTTAAATTAAAGATAAGTAAAACTCTGTTATGTAATGAAAAGTGGTAAGGTCATTTTAGTTAGGGGAGGTAGTTTACCTGAAGGCACACAATTAGGAAAGCACATGAGTTAGTAGTCTGGGGAGACTGGAACGTGGGGATGCATGTTGGGAGAATGTACAATATAAAACACACACAAATAAATTGCCTTTGTACGGTGTAAAATTGTGATTATCAGTGAGAAGTTGAAACCAGTTGGGTAGTTTTCTAGTATAGCCAGTACTTTTACTAACCATTACATAAATATCAAGTGCAACCAATTAAGATTAATTTAAATGTGTACCTCCTTTTATATATTTAACAAATTCTTATCTCTCCATTCCGGACAGACCCTACTAAGTAAGACTATGTAAGGCTGCTTTTTCTCTCTTATCAATTTTTTAAAATAAAATAAAAAACCTAGAGTATTTTATTCATTCATTTAAGAACTTAAAAGTATTTCAGAAATCAAATTCTTTGAAATACTCCCTGTTACTCATTATTTTCTCTTAAAAATTAATTGCGGGGCGCCTGGGTGGCTCAGTTGGTTGGGCAACTGCCTTCGGCTCGGGTCATGATCCCTGAGACCCGGGATCGATCCCCACATCGGGCTCCCTGCTCGGCGGGAAGCCTGCTTCTCCCTCTCTCACTCCCCCTGCTTGTGTTTCCCTCTCTGGCTGTGTTTCTCTCTGTCAAATAAATAAAGAAAATCTTTAAAAAAAAAAAAAAAAAAAAAAAAAAAAAAAAAAAAAAAAAATTAATTGCATGTGTCATGAAAACAGTGCACTAGTGACTGGCACGAGGCAGCGGACCTGAAGACCTCAGACGTTCTATCGGAGGACCTCCCAAATGGCCTGTCATGCCACTAGCCCCCCCTCCTTTTTTCTTTTTTACTTTTAAAGGACTGACAATTACTTTGAACTGTATTGTAGTGTGTAGAGGTGAACCAATGAACCTATAACATGAATATAGGACCAACAAATTCAGTTTCAATTTTGACCTAAGACAAAGAAATTAAAAGAAGGTGTTCTCTTTCTTTTTGGCCAACACTCTGTGTTTCAAGCTGAGAGTATGAAATGAGTGGTGTATACTGGGTCAACTCTCTGCCTCTGTGGTACAAGCCTGCTCCGGTTCAAACCACATCAAACACAGACCTCTTATGATAAAAGTCGATCTCTGGGATAGGAAGGAGCCAGAGAAAGCATTCGCACCTGAGTGTCAGCTCATATACTTGTTAAACGTACTGGAGATAATGCACTGATTATTTAGATTCTCTAGTAGATTCTGCGAGAAAGAAACATAATTGAACTAAAAGTAGTTAAAGTACTAGGAGAATGACAGATTAGATTTTAGGCAGATCAATGCCAGTACTTTTAAAAAATGAAAACCATCAGATGGTCAAAATAATAGTATGTCACAGACACAAAAAAAGAAACACATTAGGTAAAATTCAGAGATTAAATTTCAACTGATTCGAATTTTCAATTCAAGCAATGCCATTTAAAAGAGAATCACAGGATGCCTAGGTTCCTCAGTCGGTTAAGTGTCTGCCTTTGGCTCAGGTCATGATCCCAGCCAGGGTCCTGGGACCATGTGTGGCATCGGGCTCCCTGCTCAGTGGAGAGCCTGCTTCTCCCTCTCCCTCTGCCGCTCCCCCTGCTCCTGTTTTCTCTCTTTCTCTCTGTTAAATAAATAAATAAAATCTTTAAGAAATAAAAGGAAAGAAAGTAATCACCATAACATTGCAAACATTTCTGAGAAAAGTGGATCTAAATGTGTAGCTATTAGCCTTTGCGGCAAGTCCTCCAGCAGACGGGCTGGGATCTGGGCTCAGCTGGGAGGCTGGCCCAAGCATGCCTGTCTGGAAGTCTCAGGGTTCCCAGCAGCAAAACACAGCAAACTCTAAGCCCACACTTTCTCACCTCTTTATGGGAAGAGTTGCAAAATAGTGTGGCTTTTTAAAGAAAATCTACCATAAAATTAATACACAATATGCTCAGGGCTAGAACTTTTAAGTGGAAAATCTCAAAATAAATTCAAAGTTTTGGGCTAGCATAATTTGTTATTTCCAAAAATGTATTAAAAGTAAAAACTCATCTCCTATGGCATCAACATTGTTTCCCATTTTTAAAGTAAACTGATCATATTGATTTAACTATATTATTATTACTTCCCTGATGGGATAAATATAACTTATTTAAAGAAAAACTGAAAATAGAACTAAAGTACTAGTGCTTAGAATACAGTATAAATCAAAATGAGTTACAAACATATGAGCAAAAATTATAAACATGCAAACAAAATGAACATATTAAATCTAGAAAACAATTGCAGATATCATGTGCCTTGGCTACCAACTTTTGGGATCTTTAAGGAAAATCTAAGGGTAATGCTTAGTTAGTACTCTAAAGGTAAACCCACCAACCCGGTACTGGTGAAATTTATGGAACTGCTGTTATCACTACACAATTCCAGCTGCGAGTATATTGATGTCTTCTCTCAGAGCTCTGAATCTGAGGATATTTCTCAGAGTTGGCAAGTGGATGGCCTAGTGCTGTGTGAAAACAGCTGACTCAAAATCCAGTCCTCTGTGTATGTAGTGCTTCGGTTTCTAATAGGGTCAGAGATAAATTCCTGAATTAGTTAACGCCTTCTCAAGCAAAAGCATGTAGCAGCAATACAGCAGAGGAAAGAAACAGTCCTGGAGATTTTTTTTAACCATCCATAAAACTAACTTTCAAACCAAATGAGACACTGCCAAAACAATCAAGGATGCTAAACAACTGAAGTATGATAATTCTTCAATTTTACATTTTTACTTGCCCTAATGTTTTTTGTTAAATGCCACTGTGTGATCCACTCACCTCCAAAATCTTTCTTTCTCTCTCCCCTCTCTTAGAACTATCTTGTTCTCCCATATCCTGGGACAATGGGCAGAAAATGGGAATACATGGTCACAACCTCTTCACTTTCTCTCTACAATAACTTTGTAAAAAAAAAAATCATTTCTTGCTTGACAGAATTTCCCTATGGCATTGGGCCACCTTCACATAGCCATCTATAATTTTTCTCCTGCTTGAAACAATTTCCCACATGCCACTCTTGTTAATGACTGAGATACCCCCTGATGGTGCTTAACATTTAATAGTGCTAGAGCTCCACATTTGCCCAAACAACCTTTTCCATTTACCTTACCTCAAAGGCCTTCTAATTTTTCTTCAGAGACAGAAATCCTTTAAGCCCATTGTATCCTTAGGCTACAAATTTACTGAGATTTAGGTTTCCAATAAGAGCGTTGAGATGAATGCCACCATCTCATTTATGAATCAATTTTTGCCCATCGGCTTTTTACTGTTATTACTTTTTATTTTATTTTTCACTCAAAGGAGAGAACCTTTATTACATGTGTGTGTGCTTATGTGTGTGTTTGTGTGTGTGTGTGTGCATATATACTTGCACACACACATATATTCATGTGTTTCATGTTTATTTATTGTTGACAATTTAAAGAAAATTAAAGACTACGTACATGAAAATTTCTAAATAAATTTCTTGCCCTAAAATCTGTCATATTGTGTCCTTCATTTATATGTCCACAGGAGAAAGATATACAGGATAAAATTCCTGAGGATTATACTTAAAGCTGATGAAATACGTTATTCATGGAAACTCAGTAAGCTGACAGAAGACTACATTTTATATAATTATATGGTTTGGGGTTCTAATGCAGAGAGTGCTTTGAAATGGAGAAAGAACAAACAAACAAACAAACAAACAAAAAACACTAGATTTCCAGGGAAATTACAAAACTTTTATTACAAAATTTTTTTTTAAACTTTCCACTGTTTCAAAAATAAACAACAGGAACAAAGTTTGACTTTTAAATTACTTAAAAATCAATACTTTTGAAAGGTCTCCCATATTTCTTTTTTGTTTTTGTTCTCTTTTAATATGGATGCTACATTAAATGTTTGCTTTTGCCTAAACCAAAACAAAACAAAACAAACAAACAAAAAGTGCGGAGTTAGTGGTTACCCATTGTTTACCCAGTTCCAAAAAAGGTTTGAATATGTTTTATTCTTTAAATTGATTTAGTTGAAAAACTACTGCATGGTTTTGTAAATGAAGTTAGTCTGCCCCTAGCTATCTTCAATCTTACTGATGGGTACAGATTATGTGGGGCCAGTGTACGTGAAATAGACTCTGATAAATTCTGTCAATTATAACAAAACTGTGTGCATTAGAATCATGAACATGTTGAAAGGTTAATTTTAAAGTACCTGTATGGGTAAGTCATGTAGGATGGCATGATTTGAGAGTGGTCTCTGTGGATCCCTACAACTCAAAGGTGCCTGAGGGTCCGCTGGGGAGGTGGTAATCATTGTGGAAGCTCGAGTAGTTCCTGGGAAGGTAACAGGCTGCACTCTGTGCTATTTATCTTGTTTTCAACTACAGCAGCCATTTGACATTACAAATAATACTGCATGTGATTGAAAAGTTTCATAATTGAATGAAAAACAGTCTGAGAATACCTATTAGAGTCAAATTTAATAATCTTACATCTGCAGAGATTATGTGACTACATATTTCACATAATTTCACAGAGTAATTCTGTGTAATTTCACAGAGCTATTTAAGAAATCAGAAGCAAATGCATTATGTCATGTCCAGAAATGACTGGCATGCTTTCTAGTTCAGTTATAAGCAGAGTTTCATTGATTTTTGTACATATAGATATGCCTTGAATCAAATGGGAAACATAGAAAGTTTGTTTTATGTTGCTTAAGGTTTCCTATTTTGTACATATTTATATAAGCTTATAGTCTCAAAACAACCAACAAAATTGATTACATTTGTATTCCATAGTGACTATTTAACTAACATGGTGATTTTCAAATCTGAGGCTTAGATAAGAAATTCTTGCATTTAAAAAAGTTATTAATATGATTATTATCTCTGACTAATATTCAAAAGAGATATTTAAGAAAATATTAATGAAAAAGCATTTGGAACTCCAAAAGACCTCCTGACCCCAAAACTCCTAACCACAAATTTTTTAAATTCTAAAACTTCCTGTTTTTTCAAAATTTTCCAATGTATTTATTTAATTTAAATTCAGGTTAGTTAACATATAGTATAGTCTTGGTTTCAGGGTGAAATCAGTGATTCATCACTTATGTATAACGCCCAGTGCTCATCACAACAAGTGCCTTCCTTAATACCCATCATCTATATAGCCCATGCCTCCATTCACCTCTCCGTTATCAACTCTCAGTCTGTTCTCTATATTTAGGAGTCTCTTATGGTTTGCCTCCCTCTCTGCTTTTATCTTATTTTATGCTTCCTTCCCTTTCCCTACATTAACCTGTTTTGTTTCTTAAATTCCACATAGTGAAATCAGATGATATTTTCATCTTTATCTGACTTGTTTTGTTTAGCATAATGCACTCTAGTTCCCACCAGGTTGCTGCAAATGGCAAGATTTCATTCTTTTTGATCACTGAGTGATATTCCATTGTGTGTGTACACACACACACACACACACACACACACACACGCGCGCGCGCGCGCGCCACAACTTCTTTATCCATTCACCAGTTAATGGACATCTGGGCTCTTCCCATAATTTGACTATTGTTGATAAAGGTGCTATAAACAGCAGGGTGCATGTGGCTGCCTTTGAATCAGCATTTTTGTATCTTTTGGATAAATACCTACTAGGGAAGTTTCTGGGTCATGGGATAGTTCTATTTTTAACTTTCTGGGGAACTTCCATACTGTTTTCCAGAATGGCTGCAAAGTCTGCATTCCCACCAACAGTGCAAGAGAGTTCCCCTTTCTCTGCATCCTAGCCAACATCTATGTTGTTAATTTCAGCCATTCTGACAGGTGTGTGGTGGTGTTTCATTGTGTAAGCCCTAAAACTTTTAAATGTACAAAAATTAATAATTCCATAGATATTTCAAGTTTTTTATCTTTGTTCTGAACATCAGAGAGTCCATGAACACCAGTAATCCAGCCTTCAAAATAGTTGAAAAGTCTATGTAGCTGGCAAGAGAAAACAAACAAAAATTTCCCTGAACTTGCTTTTTTTAAAAGTTAATATAAGAAATATGAAACAAAGTCTTTCAAAATTATCTACATGTATGTTAAATTATGAATTGGTTGACTATTTGACTAAGTGAGACATGGATTTAGAGTGTGAGATAATAAAGCTCTGGGGACAAGAAATGCACACACTATTTAGCAGGGAATGAGAATCTCTTCAGGAAATCTATACCTGATCTGCATTTTTAGAAAATGATTAGAAGTTTTCAATTGAAATATACAGGGGCGCCAGGCTGGCTCAGTTGTTGAGCATCTGCCTTCAGCTTGGGTCATGATCCTGGAGTCCTGGGATCAAGCCCTGCATCAGGCTCCCTGCTAGGTGGGAAGCCTGCTTCTCCCTCTCTCTCCCCCTGCTTGTGTTCCCTCTCTAGCTGTGTTTCTCTCTGTCAAATAAATAAAATCTTAAAAAAAGAAAGAAAGAAAGAAATATATAGGTATTCATTGAAAAATGTTCTCAGTGTTTGCTTTTGTTTTTTCTTGCAAAGCAGCAATTTAGGTTGAAAACACTATTTATTAAAATTTACTATTCCCACTCATACTCAGAAATCCCAAAGCTTGGGGTTCCAGGGTGGCCCAGTTGGTTAAGCATCCAATTATTGATCTCAGCTCAAGTCTTGATCTCAGGGTTGTGAGTTCAAGGCCCTCAGTGGGTTCTACACTAGGGAAGGAGCCTACTTAAAAAAAAAAAAATCCCAGAACTAAATCTAAAAGTTGAAGTATACTTTAACTCTCTAGATTGAAATATTTTCTTTATATATAGTTCTGTATCTTTGTTTAAGATTTTATTTATATTTGAGAGAGAGAGAGAGAGAGAATATGAACAGTGATGAGAAAAAGAGGGAAAACCAGACTCCCCACTGAGCAGGGAGCCAGACCTGGTGCTCTCCATTCTAACTTTGAGATGATGACCTGAACCGAAGGCAGCTGCTTATCCAGTTAGGCCACCCAGATGCCCCTATATTTCTATATTTTGAATTCTTTTCTTATATTGCTATCTAATCTTTTTTCACTTAATATATAACCTAAATACAATAACATACAATTTAACTTAAGGGCATTTTTAAAAAATGCAGGTATCCAAGTTAAACCCCAAATACGTATGAGGCTCTGTCAAACCAGGATTTTTTAGAATGCAAAACTGCATTAATTACTACAGGTAATCTTCATTTGATGTTAAAAAGTAATAAGTACCTCAGTTGCTCTTTATTATTTAATGTTACAGGTTAATGTTAATCTATGATAAACAAATCTTTGTTTTCTATATTTATTCATATAAAAAATTCTATAGGCATTCTGTGTTAATGTCCCACAGAAGGCATTGACATCAATCCATCATTCATTTCTCAGACAAATGAATCTAACTAAATTAGATTTAGTTTGTTGTTTTGCATCTAAAATAAAGCAACTGTGAATGTTGGTTTTTCCAGAATATCATATCAACTGCTTTATGCAGTTCTTTTACATAAATATTTTGTAAATAATATATTTGGCCTAAAATATATTTCTCATTTACATCTAGATTTTGCTAATATTGCATTTACCTTAAGATGAATTGCATTAAGAAAAATAGTAGTATGAAAACAGAGCCAATATGAGCCAAACTTTTACCCACAGATGGTAACTATCTTAAAAGAAAAACTAAAAGCAAAATCCTACTTTTGGAATCTTGTCAAGTAGTTTGATCTACTGCAATAAAGAAAGAAGCCAAATTAAACAGAAATCAATTAGCATGTAGCAAGTAATGATCAGCTATGATTTAAGCTTCAAGGGAAGGAGAGTTGACTCAGACAGAATTACAAGAGGCTTAGAACATATTTTAATTTGTAATTATCTAACAACAATGAATTCTGAGTAAGCCAGAAAAAAAGATCTGCAACGATTATAGGCTTGATAATATTGAAATCCAATAAAATTTTGATGATTTATTTTTCTTAATGCAAAGTAATGAGGGGAGAGACACACTGGAAGGAAAATAAAATGAAAAAATAATTTTAAATATTGAAGAAAATATCTATACTCTTTTAAACATTAAATAATAACACTCCAAATAAACAAAATATGTTTTCATGACAATCTTGATTGAAAAGTACCCACTGAAAATATAACAATAAAAAGAGAAAATTGAAAACATCTGTGACTTGTGAGAAGGTCAACTATTTAATGAATTGTACATTATCCAGAAAGATTTTCAAAGAGTATCAATTTGGTGTGAGCCTTTTTGCAGTAGTGCCTCTCAATACATACAGTACAAATAAACACAATAAGGGAGACTATTTATATCCTGAGTGTGATTGGACCAAACTTACCTCCAAGAAAAGGCAAGAGTCAATCAACCAAACAGTGTTCTATGTTCCACAACACAAAAAAGTAGAACATAGCCCAAGTTAACTAGAACGATGGGTATGAATCATGGCACATCTAATGTCCTTGTTAATTCAGAGATCAGTATTGAGCTTTAAAAAAAAAAGAAAGGTGGGGGGGCGTGGAGAGAGAAGTGAAGGAAGAATTTAAAATAATCCACATAATGCCTTCCTCCCTCAAAATTTAATAGTTAATTGATAGTTCAGAACTTTCCAGAATGCAGTGCTATTGAAGTATGATACATAAGTGGCCCAAGATAAAGTCAAAGAAACTAACTAAATATACACTGATACCAGGAATATACAGTGCTTTTCAAAAACTGCAATTTCCCTTTGTTTTCTGTGATTTTCCTCTTCCTCCTAAAGTCAAATGTAGAAAAAAGTTCCAGTGAACTGAAGATTTTTTATTGCTTTATTCCAATTGTACATATTTTTACTGTAACTGGTTTGTTTATATTTTTTCTCATTTTATTTATTTTGTCTGTTGTGAAACAAATATAGCTTAATTTTCTGAATGTTATTTTAGGGAAACGACTGGGAAAAATTTCAAAAGAAACAGAATGAGGAGATAATGACTGGAATAAAATGTTACAATAATAGTTGTTTAGTAAAGGGTTAAAACTATTTTATGTGAATGCATGGATAGCTATAATAATAATATAAGAGACAGGAAAAATAAAAATGATGATAGAAAAAACAATATTTCAATGTAGTCAGTTTCCTATTATTTTATTTAAAAAAAAAATCATTGGACATTTATTTCCCACTGTACCTTAAGGTTAAAAGTTACAGCAACACTAACAAAGGCCCAAGGAAAGATAATATTTCAAGAATACAATGGACTGTGAATCTTCAAAACTGGTTCTGAGATATTTTCTAAATTTGGAAGTATTTATCAAGAACTATTAAAATTATAGGGGTCATTTTTGGTGTTTTATTAGATACAGTGCTTACATGCACTCAACGTGCACATGTAGATTTGGCATTAAAGATCATTTTCTTAGAGCATTTCTTCTTGTCATTGTAAAAGGTAATTTTAAGGATATTATATTATCCAGAGCTAGATTTTCATGTGATGTAGTAGAAAGAGATTCTAATGATACCTCAGGAAGATATGGAATGCAGTAAATTAATTTAAGAAACTGTAAAAAGCAAATTCAAGAAAAGAGGATATGGGATAGTATTCTGAAGAAATGCATTCCTCCCCTAGAAAGTGGTTCTGATGCAGATCCAGTGGTATACAACAATAAACAAGGATGGTACTATATATTGCTTTATGACCAAATCCGTTTTATTCTGTGCATATAAAATTATTTATAAATATTTATATATATTATATTTATAATATAATAATATTTATATTTATAATTCCTTACTTGACAATGATTATAGAGACAGAAAAATGATTTTTCTAATACCCTGAAAGCATTAGTCAATAGTCTAATTATAAATAACCATGGCTGGAATTCCTTTTTTTTAACTCTAAGTTTTGATTTGAAAACAAACCAAAAGAAAATAGTCTTTCCAAGGATGAAATAGATTTGTAATGTGTTCTACTCTTAAGGATAGCACCTTGGGAAGTTACTCATTTTTCCCTTGGTATCTCAGGTGGGCACGTGAGATACAAAATGCTAATAAACCTCTGGGGTGTGTGTGTGTGTGTGTGTGTGTGTGTGTGTGTGTGTGTGTGTCTTTCTGTCTGTCTGTCTGTGTATCTGTGTGTTTTCATGATAATCTGTCTTTTATTATAGGAGTCTCAGCTAAAAAATCAGAAGGGTAGAGAGAAATTATTTTTCCTCCCCTACAATCTTTAAAAGTAATTTTATTTTAAATGATAACAAATTCTTCTATACATCAGTACACTGTTCATCAGGGTTTGGAACATGGTAGAATTAATATTATTATACATAAGATATTTTTATAGAGCTTTTAAGCATGAATTTTTTTCAAGGATATTAGTGTTTGGGGCAACAGATGGTTTGACATAACTGAAGCAATTATGTTTTATTAATGTAACACACTGTGGAACTACACAAAACATCCACTTAGAAACAGAATTTTGCTAAATTTAAGTTAATTTAGAAGTAATGAATCAAGGCAAAATATTTTCTGAAGTCAGAATAATATGACTAAGAGATGTGTGATATGAGGGAAGAGAGAAACAATTTGGTCATTATATTTTCATGAACACTATTTTACTTAGCATGTCACAACATCTGAGTAGAATCTTCTGAATCAAAGACTAGGAACAAAATCCTCCAACCCTGGTTCTCTGAGAAGAACATCGACATGATAATTTATGTGAAAGCAATGTGCAGCTCCAATATCAAGTCCTTATTTTAAGGAAAATAAATAAAATTCTTGGAAGAAACAATATTGTTGAACACAGATCACATCACTAGTTAAGACAGTCAAGATTAAGGTAACATCATATGTTTAAACAATTACAGTTTTAATGGTGTAAGTACAAGGGAAAGTTAAAAATAAAAGGTTTAATTCTCCTGGTTGATAATAAAGGAGCAGATTAACATCCCTTCCTTTTTTACTTAAAACATTAAATTTATATATAAACTTAAAATTGTAAGTACTCTCATCTGTCTGAAATACATGTAAACCTTTCTGAAAACTAGAGAGGCCTTTTGTCATTTGAGAATCCAGGAGTATTTCCCAAGAACGTGGGAGCCATCTCTTGGCATCTTACATGTCAAGGTAGATAACAAGGTAGGTTCCCCTATCTCCTGCTTCCATGGAAGGGTAGGAGCCTTTTGCTACAGGTTGCAGAATTACCTGTAGTCATAAAGATATGAGACACCAATGAGAAAATACAGATGGTCACCCCCATAACCAGGTAAAGTTGGTCGTGCTATATGTGACAATTGGCGCTATGAAGTCCTGTTACTAGAGGACCAATTACTGTTTACCATTGAAAATGTATCTGTAATGGGTTGTATCTGCTTCATATAAGGCAGTGAGATTCTGTGCTGTCTTCACAATCTCTCAGGACTGCCTATGATGCTCATCACATCCTGGTTCAATGCTTATTGAATAATGAAAGTGGTTTCTTTCTCCTCTAAATTTGTAGAAAGGATTTCTGGGTTTATAGAAAATTTTGTTTTTAATTATAATTGTCCAACAATAGCAAAAATTAGTCAGAAACAAATAATTCAGGATATATGCAGAGAAAATAATGTCAACATTTTAGTACTAGTGACATAAATTAGAATAAGCTTTACACCATTATTTATAAGACTATTTTTTAAATACAATATACTAATATCTAGGAATAACAAATAATTCTGGATATATACAGAGAAAATCATGTCAACATTTTAGTACTAGTGACATAAATTAGAATAAGCTTATGCACCATTATTGATAAGTCTATTTTCTAAATACAATATACTAATATCTAGGAATAACAAATAATTCAGGATATATAGAGAAAATAATGTCAACATTTTAGTACTAGTGACATAAATCAGAATAAGCTTATGCACCATTATTGATAAGTCTATTTTCTAAATACAATATACTAACATCTAAGAATTATTCCTTTTTTCTGTAATGATGAAAAAACTCTTTAAAAAGTGTGATACTTTTCTCTTAGCACATGAACACCACTGTCAATTAAGCGAACAAGAAAAACTGACCTTACAAGGCAAAAGTAAAATTTGGCATAATCCTCCAGCAGAATAGAATTTTAAAAATGCATTGGATTGGATAGCATGTTAAATGCACAAGGTCATAAACTGTGCTGACAAACATTAAAAAAATAATTATTTTTAATCAATAATATCATGTAACAATGATATGCAATAATCAGTTATGCAATAATTTGCTACAAAGAAAGCAAATATATATTGTATTCCCATGATTCAAATGAAGGTCACATTGTTTTGATCCAATACTGAAGGTATCTAAGAAAGGAAAATTTTAACTCTACATTTAAAGGAGATTTAAGAGATTCCTTTTATTTCACACACAAGAAAAAATGACTAGTACTACATACCCCCTATCCAGGCAGGGGAAAAACTATTATACCAAGTCTTCAGTAAACTTATGTACTCTCTGTCCCCTTTCCCAACAAATGATTCTTTAATGCATACATTAAAAAATGAACACTGTCCATTTTTTCTAAAAAGGAAAATTCTTTAATTGAAAAATAAAATGCAAAGATTAGGATGGTTTTAAGCATATTATTGATATATATATACCTAGATTTATAAATGCACATTCACACAAATATATAGGTTTATAGATATGTACAGATGTATACACCCACATATGTAAATGTGAGACAGCTACACTGTAATTTCATTTCCTCTATATGTAATACCTGTAGATACTTGCTATTTACAATCTTCCTATAAGGAATTTGACAAACAACCTGTTAAATAAACGGATGAGTCAAAGACTGTAAGAACGTGGGAATGTGGAAGTAATGGTCTCCCTTGCTGGTTTATTGGTTTGCCTTAACTATAGCCTATCAAATGATTAAAAACTCAGCAGAAATATTTTAAATCTGTTTGATATAACTCCAATATATGGTTCATCACTCTATGAGAAAAAATATTTTGCTTTGATTCATTTTTTTTGGCCAAGTAATCACTTCTATAAAACTCAAAAAAGGCAGAGGGAGCAATTTGAAATATAAGGGTGGAGTTCATACTGGAGCAAAACATCGCTAGCCAAAATAAACTAATTTTTTTCGTTGTTTTTTCATTCCTTTAGTTATCATTACATTAAATGAAAAATTAAATACAGAGAATATATAGAAACAATATACAAGTTGAGAGAAAATTTTTCAAATACTGTAATGATTTGTATTCAAAATTATGCTCAAGAAATTAATACATATTTATCTTTTTTAAACTAATGAAGTATTTGAGCCAGAAAGGTTAAAAATGGCTCAGGGAACAGCCATGCTAAGTAAATGTTTTAGGGCCTTGATTTATGCAACAAGTTCAGTTTAATAATGAGCAAAACTGCTAATCAGTGCCCACAGATATTAGATAATAAATTCAACAGGGCCAAATGGATATTTGCAGCATAGCAACTACTGGCTTAATGATTTAATTAATCTAAACACGCAAAATTTTGTGCTTGCTTAAATTTGTTTAGCACATGACACATTAATGGAGATTAAAAACTAAGGGTGTATTCATAAATTTTGAAAGTGTTTTGGGGAAAAAGGACAATTACCAGATCTTACATAAATGCCTCATAAGAACCATATCAGGAACTTGAGGAAATGAGTTCATATATTTGGCCTTGTAATTATTTACCTTATATTGCTAAACTGAAACAGCTTTGATTAGTACAGTGTATCTATAAAACTGCTCTAAAGGAAAGACAGTGATAATCAAAGTAGAATATAATTACAATAGTAGCTTTCTTTAGAGCTTCCCTGTTGTAACAATTACTTCAAGTGAACAATTTAAAATCATGTAATTTATTTTTCTTGTTACATCTGGAATCTTAAAATGGTTTCTTTTGCAAAACCATCTTTTTGATCATTTAAAAACATTTTAATTTCAAGCTGTTTTGACATGTAGTGATATATATTGTTGTTTTGCTATAAGTGGTATAAAAAATTTCTCAGACGTAATGATAAGTATAAAATGGAAGATGAAATGATAATTAGGGTAGTCACAGTATCTTTTTTCTTTGTTCATTTGGTTTTTTTCAATATGTTTTTTTAACTTCTTATTTAAATTCCAATTAGTTAACACACAGTGTAATATTAATTTTAGGTGTGCAATAGAGTGATTAAACAATTCCATAAATCACCATGTGCTCATCACAAATGCACTCCATTTTAAAAAATATTTTATATATTCATTTGAGAGAGAGAATGAGTGAGAGAGAGCATGAGAGGGGAGAAAGTCAGAGGGAGAAGCAGAGTCCCCGCGGAGCTGGGAGGCCGATGTAGGACTCAATCCCCGGACTCCAGGATCATGACCTGAGCTGAAGGCAGTGTCTTAACCAACTGAGCTACCCAGGTGCCCCTACAAATGCACTCCTTAATCCCCATCCCCTATTTCATCCATTTTCCCACCCACCTCCCCTCTGGTAACCAACAGTTTTCTTCTATAGTTAAGAATCTGCTTCCTTGTGCTATGGTGAGCATTGTGAATTGTGTAAGACTGATAAATCACAGACCTGTACCCCTGAAACAAACAATATATTACAGATTGATTAAAAAATAATAATAACATAAAATAAAAGAAAGAAAGTATCTGCTTCTTGGTTTGCCCCTCTCTCTTTTTTATCCCTTTGCTTATTTTGTTTCTTAAATTTCACATATGAATGAAATCATATTTGTGTTTCTCTGACTGACTGACTTCACTTAGTATAATATTCTTTGCTCCATCCACAATGTTGCAAATGGCAAGATCTCATTCATTTTTATGGCTCAGTGATATCTGTATCTGTATCAATATTGATATCTGTATCTCTATGTAGATAAATAGATATAAAATTCATCAGTCGATGGACATCTCAGCTGCTTGCATAATTGGGCTATTGCAGATAATGCTGCTATGAACATATGAACATATATCCCTTTGAATTAGTATTTTTATATTCTTTGGGTAAATACCTAGTAGTGCAATTATTGGATCATAGGGTGGTTCTTTTTTTAACTTTTTCATTTAGCAGTATTTCCATTAACTGTCCATACATAAATTGGGCTCTGTATTTTACTACGTGATAGATTTAGGAAATCCTTTAAAAACAAAACCTTTATTTTTTCCTTCTGGGAATTCAATATGTATTTGTTTTGATTGAGGGTTTTTTTTTAATTTAAAAAAATAAATATTTAAAATCCTTATTCAGAAATATTTAAAACACCTAAGGTCTTAGTATATTACTCAGTGGGTTACTTTTCTAGTGTTTTCCAACTAAATTGTTAGATTAAATGTTAATATTTTGTTTATGTATGCAACTGCCTTTACTTCTTGAAAAACACTTAATTATACTACATATTATTAACAATTTCCATCACATGCACAATTATTTTAATTATTTTAATGCTATCAATTTAAGTATGCAAATGCTCTATATACATATAAAAGAGAAAAAATGCCAACATTAAACTTCAGTATTTCAATTTTTTCTATGATAAATTTTGTTCCTAATATAATTTTCTCAAAATCTTATTAAAGAGGAATTTCACAATTGGGATTCAACTTCAATATTTAACAATGATAAGCTTCCTAACTGATATGATGTGATACTTACAAATGCCCCTTACCTCAACTATAGCAGTTTTCAATTTGAGACTATAATCTCATTTATGCTTCCTTTCCCAGTTACATATAAACCCCCAGTAAATTTTAAATTAATGAAAGCACAAATAAATGATTGGAATATGCATTTAAAAATGGAATTAAACTAGGTCCCCTCCATCTAAGTACTTTCAATAAGTTTTTTAGATCACTAGCCCAAGAAAGAACTATTAAATATACTGTTCAGGTTTCCAAAGTGATTTGAATTCCAGAATGTGTACATCAACTGTAAAAATGCATGATCAGAACCATGGCTTTAGAATTAATCTGAGTCAATTCAAAGATGAAATATTTTAGTATCACAGATTTTACTGAGGAACTCTCTAACAGCTGATATTATTGATTGTCAATTATGGTTTTTTGTAGAAAAAATCATATTTTGTTTTGCTGATATTATTTGTTGTGACTGGTTTCCTTATGTTTCTAATAAGCTGACAAAAGATAAACACAAACTAAAAGCACTTCAAGCAATTCTGTAATTATACATTTTTCTTCTTACATGTTGTGTAAGTGCATGATAAAATACTTAATTGCCCTATACTAGCAATTAGCAGTTGGTCCTGTTACATATTCTGAAGTAGAATATTATATTGTCATATGTGTATTGTGCTTTGCATTTTATGAACACTAATTATGGATATTGGTATAGACATTAGCATTTGATTTTATGTCTGAACTCCTTATCTTTTCAAGAAAACACATGTATAATACTTAGACAAATTAAAAGTGTGTGTGTGTGTTTAAAGGAGCTAACTTTATACCACGTTATATATTTTTTTCTCTAGATTTACACTAAGACTGAAATTACAAGTCCTAAGGAACACTCTAATTTATTTGAAAATAGCCTTAAGATACTTTTTTATATTTCTTTTCTTAATTACTATAAAATTTCAAGAAGAGAGAAAGAGAGAGAGAATGAATGTAATGCCATTTCCAGTAGTTTCATAAATAAATTAAAAAACTCTTTCCCAGGGACATACGTGGGATTCATTTGTACACTTCTATGTACTCACATTGTAAGAAAACACTGCTTTATATTTGAAGTGTCTTTTTAACTAAGATTACACTATTTTGTTCATAAAACATATATGTCATATAGAGAACCATACTCTTTAGTTGGTAACTCTGGACTGGGTCTTACAAATTCTGGATTTTATTTCCAACTGATGAAGAGTTTTGAGAGGTACCCCTTGCAAAAGGTCTGGTGTCTTTTGTTTGTCTTAAAAAAAATAGGTAACTTTTCTCAATGTCTTGTACAGATCCTAAAATGTATTTTGGTCTATTATTTAAAACACAGATACCCCTACACACATGCAAATAAACACACATGCCACTCAGGAGAGTTTTTGCTAGAGTATGATATTGACTATATATATTACAAGTACAAGAGCAATTGATTTGTTAGTTAATTTGATTAAAGTGAATATTAAGACCAGATATTAGTTTCACTAGGTAACTGTGAAATTGCCTATATTTTATTTTATTTGGTGAGATTGAAGAAAAAGTTAAATAATCAGGCCACCAACCTATTAAAGCAGTAATTGACTTGTGATAGTACATCCTCTCTCATGATTGTCATCATCAGTATAATGAAATCAAGTCAAATAGCTCAATATATGAAACATGCTATTTGCACTGACATTTTATCAAAAGGCTGCATTAACAGTTAGAAATATTCTAAAAACATGTTCAAAAAATAAATTATGTGAGTTCAGAAAGGTAAGTAGAGTTAAAAAGTTTTCTTAGGACCAATAGTTATGTGCTCTCCATGACTATGCAGACATTTTCTATTAAATATGTAGAAATCCAATACAGCATAGGTCATTTAGAGAAATTAGCTGTGTTTTAACTTGAAAAATGTGTCTATAATAAACACAGTGGGTTTTTTCACTGAAAATTAATTTGAAATTAAGAAAGTATAACTTCTTGGGGCGCCTGGGTGGCTCAGTTGGTTAAGCGACTGCTTTCGGCTCAGGTCATGATCCCGGAGACCTGGGATGGAGCCCCACATTGGGCTCCCTGCTCTCAGGAAGCCTGCTTCTCCCTCTCTCACTTCCCTTGCTTGTGTTCCCTCTCTGGCTGTATTTCTCTCTGTCAAATAAATAAATAAAATCTTTAAAAAAAAAAAAAAAAGAAAGTATAACTTCTTGCAAGTATTCAGCATAATTTTTCCAAAATTCTAAATATTCTTGCATATACTATCAAAGAGATATCTTCCATGTACAAATAGTGATACATTAGTCATTGAGAAATTGTTCAACGTATTTATTGCTTAATTGAGCCAATTGTTCAATGGCTCTTTTTATCACTTTTATATTCTATGTTTAGGTTGTGGCACCCCTATCTATGTAAGTGTAGGGCTTAAAAAATTTTTTAAATGACATATTTCTGGTGTCCCAACTATCTTTTGAAGAGTTTTACATTTTAGTTACCTACAGAATTCCTCCCATTATTAAAAACTTGGTTATCTAATTATGCAGTTAAAAATCAATTGAGGTGCACCTGGGTGGCTCAGTCGGTTAAGCATCTGCATTAGGCTCAGGTCATGATCCCAGGGTCCTGGAATCCAGCTCCACGTCAGGCTCCCTGCTGATGGGAGGGGAGTCTTCCTCTCCCTCTCCCTCTGCCTCCCCTCCCCGGGCTTGTGCTCTCTCTCTTTCTCTCTCTCTCTCTCTCAAATAAGTAAACAAATAAATCTGTAAAAAATAGCAATTGAAAATATATGATATTAATGAACAAATCACAAATACAAGAACATAAAATCATAGGATAGGCCTATTCAATTGAACTTTGGTATAGTTTTTCACTTACTAATTTTCTCTAGTAAAATTCTTTTTAAACATGGCTGTCACCTTGCATTTCCTTTTCATTTAGGATAGATATTTTGATTTCTCTTGATAAATATATATACTACATTTTATAATTTATATTTTAGGTTGTGAGATTTATATTTCAAAATACATTTCCTCAAAGTGAGCACTCAACCCTGGTCCCAGTCCTCCTCACTCTCTGACTTCCCTGTCTCTGGTACTTCATTGTTTTATGCTTTCTTTGACTCTGTCAGCCACGCTCTCAGCAGCTCAGAGTTCTTCTGCTTGCTTCAAAGAAAGAGATTCTTTTGCAGGTTGAAATCAATGTTTTTGCAATGCACCTGACTCAACAGATGATTTTTCATACTGTAATCTTTCTTTGCAGAATAGAATATTCTAAAAAGAATTTAAATGTGTATATAGACAGATAAAAGTTATGTATTTACATATTTATTTTCATCAATTCATTGTGATAATGGGACAAGTAACAGCTTTTATTCAACCTAAATATTTTTTTTGATGACCTAAATATAAAAAATGAATCTACTATTTCAGGTAAAATTATTATATATTACTAATTATACACTTATTCCATCCAAAATTAGTATATCTCTCTTAATTATTATGAACTTAATGAAGTGCTAATTTCAGTGGGTAATGGATTTATTCTAACATGGTTACCAAAAATAACTTAAAAAATTATTAATAAGTTATTTTCCTTAATGAGAAATGAACATAGGCCTGAAATATAAAATTAATATACACAGAAAAATAGAACAAATGATAAATTACTTCTCAATCCCATCATTCAATGGGCATTATCCATTATCAATATGTTTTTCATTTTTTTTTTTTTAAAGCTTTTATTTATTTGACAGAGAGAAACACAGCCAGAGAGGGAACACAAGCAGGGGGGTTGAGAGAGGGAGAAGCAGGCCTCCCGCCCAGCGGGGAGCCCGATGTGGGACTCGATCCAGGGTCTCCAGGATCATGACCTGAGCCAAAGGCAGTCGCTCAACCAACTGAGCCACCCTTCAAGTATTTTCTATGTGGTTTTCCCAAAAGATATCCCTGCTGGGGGAACAACAACTTCATTACTTTCTATAGTATCTCCTTCTGATTTAATACTCGTTTTAAGTAAGGCTAAAAAGTTCCAACTAGATGAGGTAATCACATACTGATCAAACTGTGACATTTACTAGGTTTCAGGGTGTTGGATGATAAGGGAGGCATAAGAATCCTTGAGATTTACATTTTAGCATACTGTTACATCTGAAATTTCCTATATTAGTGCAATATTAATTTCTAGAAAATTTATGGCATGTCAAATGTATCTTCTATCCAAATTTACCACAACTGGTGTACGTGCATATCTATAAACTGGAGTTATAGCTTCGTATGTATTTTCTACATATTAGACCAAATACTTGAGCAAAATAATATTTGTACTAGAGCTGACCCAAAGCATGCTGAGGACAAAAATCACTGGATTTATGCAGAAGCTGCATTTTAGTAGGAGCAAAATATCAACAATGAATACATGTGTAACTTTGTGGTATCTGGGACTTCTTTTATGTACTTCCTATGATATTTTACACTGTTGAATACAAAGGTTAAAAATTAAAGTTCTGGAAGAAAAGACACAAAAGACCAAACGAGTAAATATCAAAGGTTGATACGTGACTTTTACAAGCAGCTCTTATAAATATTGAACTGTAGGCTTAATAAGAAAGCCTCATCTATATTTAAAAGTTATTGTCTAGTTGGCTCCTGGTCTGTCCTGTTCAGGCTTCAGCTAAACAGTAAATGAAGTGTCCACATGACAGACTACTCAGCAGAACTGGCACTCTGATTACTTATTTAACAGTTTTATTTATTTATCAGTTTGCCAGATGAATAAACATGTTTTCCATACATTATTTTAATAGACTTGATGATGCAAAAACAATATTATACAGTGACATGTGTGTCTCAAATGACTGCATTTTTTCTTCTCAGTGTAGGGTAGAAATATTCATTCATCATGTGCTAGAGCCTTTTTTTTTTTTTTTCCAATAGCAACATTGGCTGAGTTTACTTTTTCAAGTACAATTCATTATTCTGGATAACAGGGGCATCCACCTCCTCGAGGGTCTGCCAAGATTTGCTGGACCTAAAACACAGTTTGGTGACGTGAAATGGAAATCAAAAGGTTGCCTTCAGCATTCACGCAGCTCTTTAAGCTGCAGGCAGCCCTTTCATCTATCAGTGGTCCTTGGATTAGAGTTTACAGAGGAACAAGGCTCACCCACTCACTTACTTTTCCCACACATAATAAGAATTAGGAGCACAGACAGGGAGAATAAATGTTTGGTTCACTGCCTCTAGCACAGAGGATCACTGCAACATTTTTTGTGCTTCTATCAGTGGTAAGAAAAATGTACACATTTCCCTCCTCATTATATGTTGAATACCCAATACGAGTGCAGTGAGCACTTTTCCTATTCCTTCATTGCTTTTTTAACACATTGATTAAGTACCCCCTGTGTGGTAGGCATCCTTCTAGGCTGTAGGGATACAGCACTAAACAAAACTTCTCATGGAAACTCCATTCTAATACAAGATCATAAATAACTTAGATGGCAACAAGTGCTCAGCAAAATATACTGAAGGGAAAAGCTGGAATTCTGGAGTAAAATCTGCTAGTCCTGTAGGAAGGAAGCTGAAGTAATAGGTCTTCTTGCTCTCATTGTAATGGTTATCCAGATATTGGAGAGTAAAATTTCCTGATAAATATTCACCTACATCATAACTGAAATGACTGAGGAAATCTTCCTGTTTGAGACTGTTTCATAATTTATTTATTATTACATGACTATATATTTTACACATAATCCTTTTTCATAGAAAGTGTGAATAAAATGAGCATTACTTAAGTAGACAAAGCAAACTAACAACAGCACATTTTTTAAATGTGCTTCTTCAAACATCCTGCCACAGAAATAAGTATTGAGCAAAAATTTGCCAAGTGTGTGAACAAATAAAAAATGAAATTTTGCAATAAATAATTTTGAAATAAATGAAAAATGTATCAATAAAAGAATGAACCAATGAATAAGGTGTATAGGGAAGAAATTTGCTTCTTTGGGGACAATCTGGATCAGAGGATATTTCATCACTGAGTATTTTGTGATATATTTGTCCTTCAAAACATAAACAGATAAGAGGTAATAAAAAATTTCAGCAAAACTATGTTAGATGTCTATGATAATTGATTATAGAGTTTACAGAGTACCATTAAGTTTAAGATTAAACTTTTAATTTATTGACTAATTTCCATAAGCTGCTCTTATTGCCTGGGGAAACCATGCTAAAGTCTAAAACTTCAAGGACTCCATACTGATTTTTTAATAATTACAAAGTCTCACATATTTACGATCTCACACATTTCTTCTGGATAAACATTGGAGGGGGGGAAACAATTTTAATATTTAAAAAGACCCTTCATTTTGCTTTACTAGTACAAAGAGGCAGCATTATAGTTAACATTTTGTTCCAAGTGCTTTCAGTAAGGACAAGTCACATTGTTCACTCAAACCTCAAATTCCCCAAACTAATAGTGCTAGGAAAGAGGCAAAGGGAATAGACAGAGTTTGAACCTCACCCTAAAGGCTAATAGAAGAAAGTTCTGTCAAACTTCTACACGCAAGAGATACCCTAAGCTACACTCAGGCCCAGAATCAAACCCAAGGACTCTTTAGACGTGCTGCTCTGCTTGACCTCTATGTCACTGTAAGACAAGAAAGGAAGTAACAGTTCCTAAAATAGTGGCAAAATAGTTTAAAATGCTGTAGAACAAAATTAGCATCTTGAATTGCGAGAGGAGGAAAAATATAATTGCCAGTAAGGAAAACAGAAAGAAGATCATCTCTATAAACTATAACCTCGAATAGCAGCAAAGGAATTTACTAATGGGCCTCTCAAGGTCTCCCTTTACTCTTTCCTCCATGGAGACCTCCAATTTGGTGTGGTGGGTACTAACTGAGCTCTTTCGGTACATATCAGAAATGTTGCAAATGTGTGATCAATTGTAGCTAATATCAAAGAGGAAGGCAATACTTAGCTATGGAGAAAGAAAACATTGTCCCAGGTGCTTACACAATTCAGGGAAAATAAGAAAATCTGTGTCATGTATCAGGCTTTCTAACAATGAAGCAGAATGTCTGCCCCTAATTCATTAGGGGTCCAAATAAATAAGCAATTTGAAAATATAAGGAAAATAGAAACACAGTCCAAATGAAATAGAAAATTTGATTTCTATATCAATAGGATTTTGAGCACAATACATAAATTATTACCAAGATATCATTTTTGTTAATATAAAATATATATCATAAAAGCAAGTTTTATGTTGTTCTTATCTCTTCCACAGTAATTTTATTTCAGTACGGATTACTATTATTAATTCAAATAACTACTAGTGTAACCTAAATTAATAATTTATGTATTTTTATTGTGCGAAGATAAGAATAACAGAAGACAGAGTGAGTTTTCAGTTTTAAAAACTCTTTTTGAAAACTTATACTTTCCATATACATTTGGCAGATTATTTTGAATAGTTGACCATTTGAGAAATTTAAAACTATTCAGTAACCACCTAAGGTATCAAAACTATGCATATTGCCTTTCCTCTGATTTGATATTTGAAAAAATATCATTAAAAATAATTCTTCTTGAAAACTGTGAAGTAGATAAAAATGTTGTCTGACAGTCAAAATACAGTTCCCTGTGTTCACAAAAATGCTGGCAAACAGCACACGATTCATGGAAATATCCCATAGGTTTTCCTTGTTTATTCACTCAAATTATCTCTTCAGTTTATTAACTCAAATTTGATTAGAAATATCATATTGTTAGGACTAGTTGTGAAGATAGAGAGAAATTCTCACTTAATAACAATATTACTGACATTTTTGAGCTCTTATACATGCCAGAACTTACGGCACTTTGCTTAAATTATTTCTAATACTTTAATAGTTACATTATTATCTTAGACAGAAAGCAAGAGAGCAAAACTTAAAGAACAAGAGAGGGACGCCTGGGTGGCTCAGTTGGTTAAGCAACTGCCTTCGGCTCAGGTCATGATCCTGGAGACCCGGGATCGAGTCCCACGTCGGGCTCCCTGTTCAGCGGGAAGCCTGCTTTTCCCTCTCTCACTCCCCTTGCTTGTGTTCCCTCTCTCGCTGTGTTTCTCGCTGTCAAATAAATAAAATCTTTAAAAAAAAAAAAAAAAAAGAACAAGAGAAATAAAGGGTGGGAGAGAGAATGAAACAGAAGTAGAGAAAGGGGGGCAAAGGAGACAGAGAGAGACACTGAGACTTCACAGCATCACTAGAAAGTAAGGGTAAGTGTCAACCTCAATTTTCCTTGTTCTGAAGCACATGTTCCTAGAGTCCTGCAGATCATAAAATACCTTTCTACTCGATACCTTTTTTGAACAACAAACAAAGCACTAAAAAGCTTTCCAACTGTGCTAGCATCATGTAAAATTGATAGACTATAGACCAATTTCTCTTCTCTCTTACGCTGCTTGTCCCTTATGTCAAGACTTTAGTGCATGTGGAGTATTGGTATTTCTGGCTCAAATACCTGTACTTCTTATTTTAAAACATAATCTGCTGCACAATAGCTCTGACTTAGGAGAGATTACTAAAGAGTTACTGTTAGATATTCTATAGCTATTTCTTAAGGAGCTTAAATCAGAACTCAACATCTTCTTCTGAATGAAGAACCCTCTTTTACATCTTTTTAAAAAATATATTTCCCAAATAAGGAGAGGCTTTAAAAAAATATTCCAGTGAGGCATCACTCTTCATATGATAGGATGGAACCTTCCCTAAGACTCAGTGTGTTGTTTCTGGGGCCCCTGCATCTATTTTTGGCCCCTATATACAGATTCACAATTGTCATAGAGTGCTTAGCATCTTAAAAAAACTACAATATAATGTACACCCTTCTTTAAATAAAGCAATTTCTATTTTCTTTCATGGAATATTTTAAAAACCAGTTCAAATTTTCTTATTTTATGAGAGTGTGAAAGGGCTTTTCATCAGAATACTGAGGAATGATAAAATAGCTGTTCATACAAAAACACAAAAACATGAAAAAAAATCAATGAAACCAGTACCTGAACTTTAGGAAGTTTATGATTTAATTCTTTGCTTCCAATGAGCATTTAAATTAAAATTAATTAAAATTGTTATTGAATTATGTTTAACTACACTGTTGATTTGGAGAGATTAAATGGCAAATTGCCCAATGTACAGTATATTACCTGTTTG